>JAGGAT010000014.1:0-175196 GCA_017657195.1 Termitomyces sp. T70a
AGGAATGACGAAGAAGGATTAAAACATTCCAAACGCGGAACCAGGTGAGACCCGTGAACAAAGCACGGCTCACCACCTGCAACTATACAAAAATATGGACGACGGAATCATGCAGCCAGAACAATGGTCCATGCGCGACGGAACGGGTATAAAAGGAGAGGGTTTTGGGAACACCGGGCAAGCAATCTGATTGCCATGGTGTGGAATCCCCAGCAAGTGGATTCTTTGACCTAGGAGCTCTAGATTGACTTCAGCGGGTTTTTGATTAATATATCAATTTGAACCCCATTTTTGGAGTGAACTCAGGTTACTTCTTAAATAAAATCAATACATCTATATTTGCTGCATTTTAAAGTGTGAAATAAGTGCTACTAAAGCTCCACAACACTTGTGAAGTAGTTTTGCTGTAATAAAATTGACTTTGAATTATTATCAATAAGTCAAACTACCTACAGCAATAACTACATTTCGCATCAACGACTTCCTGTGGAGCAGGCAGCAAAGCTAACTGTCACATGAGTAGTTTTACCGTTGCCTGTAGATGTTGTAGTTGGCTGCAAGGATGTGTCAGTGCTGCGTGGGGGACTTGCTTGTAGGGGGCTGCTGTGGTCTTGCCGCTTTAGGTCAGTACTGGTGCGTTAAAGGCTTAAAATGCATTGGGCCAAACCGGGGGCTCATCAGTGTTGATGAGCCCCCACTAGCCCAAGGCGGCAAAACTCCAGCAGCCCCCTACAAACAAGTCCCCCAATCAGCAACAATGCATTTTTGCAGCCAATTACAACACCTACAAGCAACAGTAGAACTACCCACATGACAGTCAGCCTTGCTGCCCACTCCACAGGAGGTCATGGGCATTACCAGCTTGCTGGCTCTCCTCTCCATGAGGAGCACTCCACCAGCTCCAAACTCAGTGCATCCTGGTCATGTGACACATCACACCCCCTACCTGCATGTGCTGCCCCTTGGGATGATTAGTGAACGTTACGCCACCACCCTCACATCTAGCTTCCACACTCCGCCAGCAATTCCCACCGCCATCAGCAGATCACCATTGGCTTGGCTTTCCTCTTCAAGTCTGATTCTAAATATGTCTGTATTTGACTTAATAATGACAGTTGATCAACAGCTGGCACTTTCTATCACTACCACCACATGCCACATTACAATTTAGCACCCACCCTTGTCAGGACCTTGTTACAAGACTGATGCCCTGCATGTTATGTGGCGGCACACCTCAGCTAGCTGCCCGCATAATTCTCTCTGAGTAGCATTTACCTTCTTTATAGTATTATCATTGGACCTTTACTTACATTTCATTAGCGGCGACTATTAGAGTTGTTGCCAACCCTTCACTAAGTTGCCATCGTTATTTACTATAAGTACTTTACCATTTGTCAGTAGCCCATCATTGGATTGCACCCAGCACCCTTTTCCCCAAGCTCAGATCTCTAAAAGTCCACTCCTGGCACTAAGCAATTAGTGACCACACCTTACTTTGTCCCTGCCAAAGGTTCTTAGCGTGTTCTTCATTTCACATCTTAATAGTACTATACAATGATGTGCCCAAAATTTAGCTAAATGCTTTCTTAATAAGCTCCACTTAGCCTTGTTTTGCATTGGGCTCGCAAAGTGTTGAGGGAGTCCTGGGCAGGTCCCAATTACTTGATCCTAGAGTGTGATGTAAAGTGGGGAGGATGTTGCCGTCAATTGATGGCAGGTGGTAAGAGTTCAAAGAAGAACGGTAGACGACACATAATAAGCTTACAAAGCTTCTAATCCTTTACTATTGGCGCTAAAAGGCAGCAAGCGTTGGTGCCAGCAATGAGGGTGTATCTGTATAGTACTGTTTAAGACATGGAATGAAGGCCGCACTGAGGACCTTTGTCAGAAATGGAATAGGGCGGAGTCGCTAATTGCTTAGCACCTCGAGGAAACTCTTAGAGATCTGAACTTGGGTGTGAAGGTGCTGGGTGCAATTTGATGATTCTCTACTGACAAATGGTAAGGTACTTATAGTAAGTGACAGCAGCAACTTAGTGAAGGGTTGGCAATGACTCTAATAGTTGCTGCTAATGAAATGTAAGTGAAGGTCTGATAATAATACTATAAGGAAGGTAAATGCTATTCAGGAAGTGTCATGCGGGCAGTTAGCTTGGGCATGCCGCTACATAACATGCAGGGCGTCAATCAAGGTCCTGACAAGGGTGGGCGCTAAATTGTAATGTGGCATGGGGTGGTGGTGCTAGAAAGTGCCAGCTGTTGATCAGCTGTCATCATTAAGTCCAATATGGGCATATTCCGACTCAAAGAGGAAAGCCAAGCTGGCAGTAGCCCGCTGATGGCGGCAGGAACTGCTGGCAGAGTGTGGAAGCTGCATGCAAGAGTGATGCTGGCTTTCATTAATCATTCTGAGGAGCGGCATGTGCAAGTAGGGAGCATGATGCGTCACATGACCAGGACACATCGAGTTTGGAGGTAGTGGGGTGCTTCTTGTGAAGAGGAGAGCCGGCGAGCTGGTGATGTCTGTGACCTCCCGTGGAGCGGGCAGCAAGGCTGACTGTCATGTGAGTGGTTCTACCGTTGCCTGTAGGTGTTGTAGTTGGCTGCGAGGATGTGTCGATGCTGCATGGGGGACTTGTTTGTAGGGGGCTGCTGGGGTCTTGCTGCCTTGGGCTAGTGCTGGATCACTTAGTGTATTAAAGGCTTAAAATGTGTTGGGCCAAACCAGGGGCTCATCAACAAGTACACTTTCATTGCCGGCGCCAACGCTTGCTGCCTTGTGCCTTTGACATTTGTGCTTAGCACCAATGGCTAAGAATTAAAAGTTTCATAAGCTTATCACATGTCATCTACCATTCCCCCAAGACTCTTACCGCCTGCCGCCAATTGATGGCAACATCCTTCCCACTTAGCACCACACTTTAGAGTCGAGTAATTGGGACCTGCCTGGGACTCCCTCAGCACTTCATGAGCCCAACGCGAAACAAGGCTAAGTGCTACTTACTAGGAAAGTTATTAGCAAAATTTTGAGCACATCAGCATGTATGCTTTTTTCTTATATATATCCTCTACTGATTCTTCTTACAGCAATGAAGTAACTTATTTGCACCAACTAACTACAACCTTGGCTACTAGGCCCAAGTCACACTCAATGCCCAAGCCACATGTCCACCATATACATTCATCAAAATCAGCTTCTGGTCTTCAAGTATTAAGCAAGAAGCTCCCTCTAAGCCAAAAATCAGAATGATTATCCAGATGTTCCATTCTGGAAAGAAAAGCAGTGGTGAGACTACATTGAGAATGAGAAAAATCTTGGACACAAAGTAAAAAGATTTGGATTTATTACAGACATCAATGGCAATTCTGTTTCAAAGGAGCATTTGAAGGAGTTTGCAGATACGTTGCAACCCTGTTGGCATGAGCTTCATTGAAATGGAGAGCTGCTGGAGACATGGAAGAAGAAGTCACAAAGGGCTGGAGAATTCTATCCCAACACTGTGCTTACAAAGTACTCAGAATTTTTATTGAGAGAGGGCTACTGGAAGCTTGAAGCCTATGTAACAATCAAATTCCCTGACTACATGCAGAACTATTGTGATGATGATGAAGACAGTATAACATATATGTTTTTTTTAATGATCAAAAAATAAACTTACTTATGATCAGATAAATGGCCACATGAAGACCGCAACAACTATTTGAGGCCAAAAAAGCAAAAGTGCTTGTTCTCTCTCCTGCATGGTGTGCTAGTCATCAAAATTGATGATGATGGGACCAAAGATGCATTACTATTTGTTTTTCTCATTTAAATTGACAATATTCAATACATCAGCACCACCATCATCCCCAATGTCTCTTTCCAGCACCAGCACACCTTTGCCAGATTCAAGTCTCTCTGATGCTCCAAATGCCCCAGCACCTTTGTTGACCCCTGCTCTAGTGACAACTCCCTCAGCAGTTCCAATACCCATCCCCTTGTCTTCACAACTTATGCCATCAGCTTTGTTGGCACCAGCCCCTCCCAAAGCTCCTCCACCGGTCCTAGCTCCACCCATAGCACAGGGACTGGTCCAGTCCCTAGAATCACAAGCACCAGCACCCACAATGATGACTGAAACTCAGGAATCTACACCAATGGACCTCTCAACATTCTGCCCACCATGTCTTGAGCAGCCAAAACCATGTCAGATTCTCAACCCCTTGTAAATCATTTTTAAACTCAAAACTCAATTGACATTTATTGTAGGAAAAATGTTGCCATTCTACCACCACCCACCACTATTCTTGAAATCAGCAGTCCAATCAAATGCACCACCAAAAAGTCTAATACAAAATCACTCAAGCTCAAAGATGGGGTGACAACAGCTCAGTATGTATTAATGTTCAGAGTTTTCATTTATATGCTTACAATTAATTTTACAGGAATCTTTACCTCATCAACTACTTTGCTTTGCATGCTGAAGCTACTGAAGGGGAGTTTTCCACTGCTTGGAAATCCTGTGATGCATGGACAAAAGAAGTATGTTATACTATTTTTTTGTTTCAGTTAGATGCTCATTAAAAAATTACAGAAATTTTAGATGCTTTCAAATGAAGAGATCAAAGCTCAGAAGAAGGAAACTCAAACAACTGAGAACCCCTCCTGTGGGCCAATTAATATGCCTCACAATGAAAACTTGCACAATTTTTAAAGTATGTCAGTTGATTGCTTTTCTTTCTGACTTACTCTTATTATCCATATTCAGATGAAACTAGGAAATGAATCGAAACAAATGCATTCAGTAGTGTACAGATAGGAGGTTCAGGACATACCTTTGACCATGTTATTGCATGCTATCTGAGTGATTGCCTAGAATTTGGCATGTCCCAGCCTCCTGTGCCAGGTCAAAATACTGGATGAGGCATGAATGGTGATGATGCCCAAAAAGTTAACTAATGCTGTCATGGTTACAAACACTAGCCACTATTCTGTGTTGGGCATGCTAAGTTATATGGGGGAGTACTAGGCAGGTCTCAGAGAACTCGTTAAAATGGGTGGCAATAGTGTGTGAGAAGTGGCAATCGTTGGTGCCAAGCAGTTGTCAGCAGAGCAAGAGCCCTGGGTAAACCAAGGTTCTGGAAGAGATGTATGTAAAGGGATCGGTAAAGGCAGTTGGTGCAAGGCACTAAGTGGTAGATACTAGAAGAGTGCAAGCTAAGGGCTGACTCAAAATTCACAAAAGAGATGTACTAGGCATTAGCGACTTCAAGAGGCAGTAGAGGTATAACAAAAGCTTAGCGTAATTCTAAGCACAAGTGCCTGCCATATGTGCAAGGTGCAAGGTCTTGAGAAACAAACATGAGGTGAGTGATTGAGGAAAGACTTAAGTTCCATTGGTGACTTGAGAGAGTGCCAATAAAATCTGAAGTGTGAGGGGTGTGAACTCAGGTATAATTCACTGGTGTGCTACTATAAGAAGTGAAGTATTTATACTAGTTAATTGCCATTGCTAAGAGGCTCGGACTTCAGTAAAGAAAGCAGTAAGTAAGAAAAATAAGAAAGTAAAGAAAAAGTCCTTGAGTGCCAATGAATGTAGCGCACCCACTCTCTGTATTTATGGGGGTCTTGGGTGCCTGTGCAGTGGGTGATATCAATACCAAGGACCAGTTGCATGCTGCAATAGGAAGGTGAGCGGCTGCCAACTGTATTAGAAGTGTGTGCAACAGGACCAAATAATTGGGTATATCAGGCACCAGTGCATTATGGTGGATGCACCAAATGGTGCCAGGCACCAAGAGACTATTCTGCATTGGTGGCTGACTGTGGTGCTAGGTGGCCATGGCGCTGAGTGATTGCTGTGATGTCAGTAATTGCCTTGATGTTAGTGATCACCTTGATGTGGGTGATTGCCATGATGTTAGTGATTACCTTGATGCTGATAATTGCCATGATCACCAATGTACTAGTGGTTGTGTATCTTGCTATGGGCACGTTCCAGGCATGTGCTGTTCCCATGGCATCATCTTGATTAGTGCTTGTGAATATTACTCGCTGGTTTCCATGCTGAGCCCAGCCAGAGGCTCATCAACGGCAAGTGCTTTGAGGGCATAAGGGTTTTTATTAGGAAGCAAGGTTCCAGTTGCAATGATATCTCTGGTACATAGTTCAATCAGTTTTGCACCAGTTTCATTAAAAATAGTCTCAACATTTCATGTATTTCATAAGTTAGCTGATAGATAGAAGTTGTATTATGGAATTAGGCAAGGAGTATGTTGTGTTATTCAATTGTTGATCTGCTTTGGACTTGGAGTTGGATTTTTCCTATACTCATAACCATGATCAATGATCCACCAACACTGCAGATTGGTTTTTTGGGGATTGAGGTTAAAGTTGCAAAGTTGGAAGGGTCTGGCATAATATGAACAGTTGCTCCCAACTCGAGGTAGAATAGTAGGTGTTCTATTAGTGCTGCAATTAGGGCTGCATCATTGACTTGATTGTCAATGGTGTGTTGAGCCCAGTCAACACCAGTCTTCACCTCTTTTTCAAGGACAATCATTGCATTAAATTCCAGCTCTTCCATATCAATAATTGTGGCACTGGAAAGAGTATCAGATGCAAGACCTGCAAACTCTGCCTTTGCCAGAGCAGCACTCACTTTGCCCTCACAAGCCACCACATATGCTGCAATAGCATCAGTGTCTCCTTCTAGGGTAAAAGCAGTCCCATCAGATGGGGTTATAGTGACCTTTGAACTCAGTTTCTTCTGCTCTTTGTTCTTTACTTTGAAATGTGCAATTTGTGTCACACAGGACTCCTCAACAGTCTTTTTAGCCATACCACCACTATCAAGGATACATCATGGCAATGTGTGCCCTATGAAATTTATGCACCCCCTCAATCTACATCTGTCACAGAATAACCTCACATACTTTGATCCCTTTGTTGCCACCATGGCAGCTAGGATAACGTCTTCTGTGCCAGACTTATTGGCATTGATGAGGGTCTGCTCACCCTTGAAGAACCACTGAATCTCAGAAGAACCATACTTTGTCATGTCACTCATGTTGGTAAGGTCTCTGAAGATGATAGATCAGATGTAGGCATAAGAACAATTGAAAAATGCAGACAAGGTCATGATTGACTAGAGGAGCTCTTTCATAACCTCTCCCACATCAAAAGCACAATCAATTGTCTTAATTATCCCATCTGTGGTCTTTGTAAGGGACTCCAAAAAAGAACACTTGGTCATAAGGGCTTCCTGCAGCAGAAACTTGCTAGACTGGCACAGTGCTGCCATGCCTGTCTTTCAAGCATGCCCACAAAGCCACTAGATCCCCTTAATCAGCACACAGCTTTTGCTGTAAGGGCAAGGCTTAATGTCTGCAGAACTCCTTCTACAGAGACAGCAATATGAGTAGCAGATAGAGTCAAGCAAGCACAGAGGCAGGCAAGAGTTAGGCAAGAGGCAGGTAAAGCTTAGGCAGAGGGTTGGATGTTGCTAGAGAAGCTCACAGTTGATTCAATGGGTAGGCCAGAAGGATACTGCTATTGTTCAGCCTGGAGATATTCTATCCATAGGCTGCCTATATATACTACATTGGTGGCTGTGCTATTACTAATAATGTTTAACTAATCAGACTCCAGTATGTAATGGAGTATGACTAACAATAATCAATGCTGAGTAAGGTCCATGCATATGACTCATCAAGGCTGACTACTAGAAGACAGAAGGGGATATGATGAGCTGAGCAGTCATTCAGATATGCTAAGACTGTGCATGTCATCAAACTAAGCCCAGAGTAGAGTTGGATACAGTCAGAGACTGGTCCCCTGATATTTGCTCCAATGGCAACAGTGCATGTTTAATGAATGAGCATGCCAGGCAATTATTACTAGTCCATGTGTGATGTACATGTAGTTCATATATGGAGTGAGGGGTCACAGATGCATCAAATACATACTCCCAGAGTTGCACCATTGAGAGTTCTAGGTCCATATTGTAGGACTATTCCAGTCATTTCCCATTGTCTCTGTCTAATATGTGTCTAGTCCAGCTTGCTGACATCTTTCTAACAGGTAGTATCAGAGGGTTTGCCAAGTTGTCAATCCTGCACATCTCAGCAATCTGATCTGACAAGAATTTCTAGGAGCTGGAGGTGGAGACATGCCAGGCTTCATCATGGTGATTGTAGTGCACAATAGTAACATAGTGCAGAAAAAAACAATAGGTTGTCCACCCAAATCACATGCAGATTAAGAAGTGATGTCTGAGATTTCTGGATAAACAGTCTTGCCAAAAGCAAGAATACAAAGTCTCACTTGTCAATTCAGTCCAAGCATGTAGAGCAGCAAACTCCTATAACCTGTTGGAATCTGAATCCATGGAATCTAGAGATCACAGATACTAGTAAGTATCTAATCCTCAGTCTGTGTAACAATGACTCAATTCTGTACCTAGAGATCACAGATACTAGTAAGTATCTAATCTAAGGTACAGTCAGTATACTCATCACAATCATATTTATATAAGCTAAACTCACCCTCAGTCTGTAAAACAATAACTGAGGGTGTTGTTTATATCATAGTGTGTATATAAGTTCAGTGTCTGCGTTGTCTGTGCTAATGTGACCAGTGTGATATGGTGTGAGGGTCATCTCTTTGTGTCATGTGCTTATGGTGTCATGGCTAAAATAGCCCTGGATCCTAACAAGTTGCATTAGAAATCTCATGATCTTGGCTGTTTTTATTTTGAGCTTGTTGTTCATGAAACACATGAACAGCTTTCCATTGAAAGGAAAGTGTTGGCTGCTCAAGGTTATTTTCATCTGTCAGCTTAGCAGTTGGTAAAGCATTCCAGAATGGTCATGTTTGACTAATTTTTTCTGTGGTATTCACTGTAAATATGTCAAAAACGCTCATGAATAAGATCTCTTGATACTTGAGGTGCTTTAGCTCAAAAATAAGCCATTCTAGTTTGACCTCTACAAGATCCAATGAGAATCTATCTGCCCAATTGAGCAGATGAGTCCTAAGCCAAGCTTTCCTCTCTGTACATGCTCTAAACATCCACCGAAATCATGGCAGTCCTCACTGAATATTGCATCAAAATGCTGATTGAAGGTTTCATATGAAGTTTCACCTTCCTTTGTATTCATGATGGTCCATATCTTATCTGTCTTTGTCCCAGGCTTAATAGACTAAATTTGATGCAAGGTCAGTGAGGCTCTTGACAAGCAACTGGATTGAACTAAGAGTAGGCATTTTTATGGAATGGGCACTGGAATCCAATGGAGGAGGAGGAGGAATCATTTTTATTTATAGAGACCTATTTTTACATGCAATGCTGCTTGGGTACTTGTGTCCTAGGTCCAATGGAGGAAGGTCAACAGAAGAACTTGTCAGGTTCTGCTGACCCAGGGGCCTTTCCTAGTAAGCAATGACCTTACGAGGTGCAAGCGAGTGCCAAACTATGTAAACATGGGGTGGAGAGCTCTGGGGCGGGTTCCGGGGTGATGGGCAGGCGTGGAATGAATCCTAGGGGTGATGGGCTTACTCCAGGGTTGGGTGAGTGGTCAAGTTGATGGGGGAATCCCGGTGATGTGCACGTTAGTTACACTGTTTTTGCTCTGGGGACTTATTGATTTTATTACTAGGCTTAGTACTTTTAGTTTGTAAAATTTTATAATTTTTATTGATATGTACGTAGTGTGGCTTCTATACAATGTAGTCGAAGTCTCGAAGTGTCCAATGCAGACCTAAGAAGTCCTCTCCCTGGGGACTCTGAGTCTGGTCAAAGGTTACTTGCGTTTTCGTTCTTTTTCCTTCCCCCTTTTATATTCCCTGTTTGAGTGCACGGACCTGCTGTCACGTGACTTTTGATGTCTTTCTGTTCTAATTGGTTTTCGTTGGTTACTGCCTTTTTTCCTCTATTTTGTTCTTCCTCCTTCCTTTTTTGTATTCGTGCCTCTCTTTTTATTGTATGGCTGGGCTATGACTCTTTTTATATATCTTATTTATCCCGGAGCCGCTACTGGCACCTCTTTCATCCCCTTTTAGCTGTCTTCTGCAACCCTCTTGCTCTCCCCAGTGTTTCCGAGGAATCCTCTTTTGTATTGCTTCCTCCTTTGTCTTTTTATGCCGTATCATCTCCCCCTCCATAAAATCAGACTGTCCTCAGTCTCTCTCTTCCGTCATCTCTATTTTGGTGGCGTTATTCCTGTTTTGCTTTCTTTTCCTTTGTCTTCTCCTATCTGAATTATCTGTATTCCTCAATTCATTCCTCTCACCTGCCATCTTCCGCCTATTCAATTATTATTTGTTATAAGCCATTGCAATTCCTTCCTAGAATCCCATTGCCCAGTTTTCCATGGTCATTCCTACCGGTCCCCGCAAGGCTTCACCACCTTCCCATGATCCTCATCAAGACCTCGAGGATAACTTTATCTGCAACGATGAATCTTTTATCCACGCTATCAGAAACTATCCCCGTTTTACTGAGGCTCTTCTTCGGCTTATGCACGAGGCCTGTAACCAGCCCCCTGGTTTACAGCTGTTTCTTCTGGCAGAATTGGCTGACTTTGAGCAAAGCTTGTTACCCAGGGTAACCGTTCCCTCTCCTCCTGTCTGTGACCTTCCCTGACCCCTACTTGCTCAATTTCCTCCGCAAAGTCGTCGACGGACTTAGCCACCCCTTGCAAATATCCTCCCCACGTGTCAATTGTATCACAAAAGTCATCCCATTTTAGTGGTACGGACCGTTCCCAGCCCGGGACACCATTTAGCTGATCAGGGTATTTGAACAGCATAGTTTTGGGCTCATCCAGGAATTCTGGGTCTACGTCCGGATACTGTTCATCACCTTCTTGACTTGGCCAGCGCAACAATCCGTCCATGCTAAAGGTCTTGCCAGGTACGTGTCATAGCGTAAAATGATACATTAACACATCTTCAATCCATCGCATTATAGTAGCATTTGGCCCTATGCCTGGGTTACTCAACATCCCCTTTAGGTATTTGGCATCTGTTTCAATGATTAGTTTGCGGCAGCCTAGTAGCCAGTAGCTACTAACTTGTAACGCCCTCATTAACCCGTAGAGTTCCCTTTTTGGTTGTGAGAAGCGTGCTTCCCTATCGTTCAGTATGATGGAACCTAACCGGGCACAATACCGCCATTTTGGGTCCTCTTCGTCCTCTTGAAAGATGCCAAACCCTACTGCCATCCAAGACGTATCAACTGCTAGTATGACTGCCCCTTCTGACTCGTAATCGATGGGCCGTAATGCCTCACACTCAGCTAATCGCTTCTTCATTTCTCTCATGGCCTCTTTTTGTTCTGTACCCCACACAAAAACCGCCTCATCTTTGGTGAGCTTGTTTATGGGTTCCGATACTTTCGCGTAGTCTCTAATAAACATCCTAAAGGTTCCGCAAGTGCCTAAGAATTGCCGAACTTCGTGTAGGTTGCGACACTCACCCCAACCCATGATAGCCACATATCTCTTCGTCTCCGGCTTCCTGCCTTTGTAGGAGCAGAGGTGCCCTACTATTGTTATCTCATCTGCGCAGAGCACAGATTTAGTGCCTGAGAATGTGCCTCCTGCGTACTTTATTCGCTGTAGCACCCGGTTTACATTTTGCATGTGCTCCCATACGAAGCACCAAATCCCTGGGTTTTCTTGTATTGTCTCATAACCGCCATCCTCTAGTTCATACTGGGTAGGCGGCCCTCTTATCAGGACATTGTCTATATATGGTCTAGTTACGTGGGGGATTTCATCTTGTAGGATGTATGTTACATCGTCATGAAAGATGGGTACGGAATTCGTCCACCCCATTGGAAGGGTAACTAACCTCAATGCCCCAAACGGTGTCTGGAACGTGGTGTAATCTCGGGATCTGGTATCCAACGTCCTTTCGTCATACTCTACATACAAGTCACACATTCCCCCACACGCTCATCCTGCAAAATGGTTGGCCAGCTCCTCCGTTGCTGGTGGTAGTCCCGAGTGCGCTATGGTAACCTTGTTTAAGGGTTCCAGACTGTGCACCAGGCGCAGACTCTTTCCGTCCTTCTTTAAAACTGAAAACCACTGCGACTGGTACGAGGAGTTGGACCTCTCATATACTCTGGCATCCATTTTCCTCTTAATCTCTTTACAGAGATCGTCGTACAACCCTGGTGGAATAGGCCGGTTCTTTAACACCCACGGTTGGTGCAGTACTACAGGCATCACAACCGGTGGGAAGAATTCTTCCTTAAACTTCCCCTTTTGCTCATCGTTCCAGGCAAATGCTTTGTTTTGTAACATCATTACGTGGTGTACGAGCTTCCTTTCTTCTGGCCACAAGAATTCTCCCGGGTGCGCTTTGTCAATAACCCTTTTGTTCTCTGCCGTATATTGTCCGGTTGGCTCGAAGTCCGGTGGGCAAGGGTTTAGTGTTGGCAGAGTTGCTAACGGATCTCCCCGTATTTCCCTTTCAATTCTGAACTCTTCTGGTAGCGTCCCCAGGACTGGTCTCACTTTCTTAGCTACTGGTTTGTATTTCCTGCCAAGGTACATAGTTACTGTCTCCTTGCCAGCTGCCAACCCTTCCAACTCGTTTGGCAGGTTCCCCAGCTCTCTGCTTAAGTAAGATGCCAATAACTTGTTGGTATCTTCTCCTGCCCTTTCTGTGGCTTGGTAGGCTGCCAGGTAAGCATCTCTTAAATCATCTTTCTTGAACATGCTTTTACTAATGCTGTACCCTGTTATCCAATACCCCTCCTTCGGACTTCCCTCTATCATCACCGCCGCCTCTCCTTGATCACCCATCAACTCCTCAAGGCTTCGTCTTTTGTTCCTTCATCACTCCCCAGCCCCACTGGCTCTTTCCCTCTCTCAAAGGTTGGCAGCGCCATTCTTTTACCTGTGTTAGGATCTTTTATAGTAATCACTGCACTGCCATCTTTTAGATTTTGGACGTTACTCTCAGTTAGCGTGTTGAAGGGTCTACCCAGCAATATGGTGTAGGCCGGCTTTGTGAAGATATGTACTTGTAGATACACTGCAAAACCTTCTGCAAACTTGAATGGTACGTTCTTGGCTAGCCCAATGGATTCGTTGACGTGTTGGTTAGCACTCTCCATCCTTATCCGTATATCCAGGTCCCAGGTGAGGCCTAGGCTTTGTGCCTTGTCAAACGCCATACATACTATCTGTGACCCGCTGTCTAGTATTGACTCGACCTGCCCTCTGCCATTGACAGTAGGATACAAGGAGCACAACACGTGTAAGTTCCGTGCTACATATACTACTGTAGGCCTGTCACCTTCTGGTAGCGAGTCCAAGTAAGTTGCTACACAGTCTTGATGGACTATCGCCCCGGAGGGTACTGCTTCCTTGTCTCCCTCCGCAATGTAATAAGTTGCCGGGGGTAAGTCATCTATATCCACCGTTCTCGTGATCTTTATGTCTGACCTCTCTTCTAGTTGTGCTAAAACTTCCATTGTGTCTATCTTTGCCCCCGCTTTTTCTCTATTTACTACTTTTTGTACGGCCTCTGCCACCCCGGTGAGCTTAAGCAGTTCTCTCGTTTTTAGGGTTACTGTGTTATCCAGTATGCTACTGGCTACCATGTCCGCAGCTGGCCGCCTCCACAACGTCAGCCTATAGCCAGTATCGCTTGCTTTTATGGTTCTTTCTCCATTTACTGCTGCTACCTTTTCGAACGGTAAGTCTCCAAACCTCACCCTTTTATCCCCTCTATTTTCCTCACACGTTTTCCAAGGATTTATTTTGTCCCTCTCCGGTGCCAAGGGCCTTGTAGGTTCCTTGTCCTTCCTTGGCACCTTCATCGAAGTCGTTAAAAATCCTTCAAATTATGCTGCTGCACCTCCTCCGCCTTTGCTGTGCTACGAGTGTTTATGAAGGCAGCACATAATTCATCCATCTTTGCTTGGAACTCCTCTCTCACACCCTGCTGTTCTTGTACCAGTCGCTTGATCATATCATCATGCGAGTCCCTCACAGCATTGGTAAAGGTAGAATAGGTCATATTTTCCTCCGCTACTACTGCTGGACTGACCGCACTTGTGCTCCAGTTATAGAATGCGTCGACTTTTTGATCGGCCACCAGTTCTACTCTATCTTTTGGTGATATTGTCGTTGGCTCCGGCGGTACTGAGTCACCATTCTTTAACCGTGGTTTGCCGTCCACTAAGATCAGCTTTCCTTCTGCCACCTGCCGTTTCATGTGCGGACAATTATAGTGTCAGTGGCCCAGCTCCCAGCAATGGAAACAACGTCCCAATCCTCCCGCTGCCTGACCTATGTTGGCATACAAGGCTGGCTGCGTGTGAACCATGCCCGGCCATGTGCTCCAGGCTTGTGTCATGGATCGTAGCTCTTGTTGTAAAGTCTGTGTATAGCTTTTGATCTCTTTACTCATTGCTACTACTGAATCCTGCAAATTGGCCATTGTTCCTTCTGTCTCTGGTTTGACTTTTATTTTTACAGCTCTGGTCACTTTTCTGTCTGTTTCCCTATTGAACTCGTCGTCATCCCGATCCAATGCATCTTCCAATATTAGTTGTACTACTTCGATTATCTCGTCCAGGTCATACTTATTATCCCTATGTCTTTTCCTTGTGGGGTGCGCATGGTGTCCGTAGATCTGTAGAGCTCGTAATAACACCAGTTCTGAGAACGATGGCTTGAAGCATTTTAGGAATTTCTGCACCAGTTGTCCATTCCCATAGACACCCTTATCGTCCATTAGTTGAGCAGCCTGTGCCCTGAACTTTCTTATGAACGAATTAATTTCCGGCCCGTCCTCTGTTTCCAGTCTAGTGTGCGTTCGGCAGATCTTATCCAGCACTGTCACACTTCCTGCTCCGTCGAGGGCTTCAGGGTATGACTTGACGATCTCTTTCACGAACTCGTCCCAAGTGTATTCATCACTTTTAAAAGTTTTGAACCCTTTCCATTCGATTTCTGTCTGGGCATCCACATAATCTAATATTTTGTTTTTCCGTTCTCTGGCATCGCCGACCCCCGCAATGGTGAACACCATCTCCATCCTTTTCATAAATCTCCTTACTTCTTCCGGTTTATGGTGCTCAAACTTTGGTGCGTCCCTGCTCAACACTAAGGGCAAGCAGTTACGTTGTAGGCCAGCTTCACTCATAGTTGTTGGTTTAGTGGTTGGTTGTGTTGTTTGTGGTTTTCGAGGTGAGTTTAGCCTCGTATTGTTTTTGGGTTGCAGAGTTGACTGTCCTTGTGTTGCTACACGAGTTGGTCTTTTTCGTAGCAGAACCTCTGGATTAGATACTTCGAGTAACGCGGAAGCTGCCTTTGGTTGTTGGGCACGTGTTATTTGTTTATCTAGCGCTACGTTGCTGCTAACTTTTACGAGGTTGCCCGTTGCTCTTCCTTGTGTCTTTTTGAGCTTCGGTACTGAGCTTCGCGGTGCGAAGCTAATCTTTTCTTTGTTTTTAATGGAGCTCCTGGGGCGGAGCTCTTTCTTTTGTACTTTTAGTAGCGTAATAAATCAAATCAAAATGCCCCCTCGTGGTGGGCTCCAGATGATGTGCACGTTAGTTACACTGTTTTTGCTCTGGGGACTTATTGATTTTATTACTAGGCTTAGTACTTTTAGTTTGTAAAATTTTATAATTTTTATTGATATGTACGTAGTGTGGCTTCTATACAATGTAGTCGAAGTCTCGAAGTGTCCAATGCAGACCTAAGAAGTCCTCTCCCTGGGGACTCTGAGTCTGGTCAAAGGTTACTTGCGTTTTCGTTCTTTTTCCTTCCCCCTTTTATATTCCCTGTTTGAGTGCACGGACCTGCTGTCACGTGACTTTTGATGTCTTTCTGTTCTAATTGGTTTTCGTTGGTTACTGCCTTTTTTCCTCTATTTTGTTCTTCCTCCTTCCTTTTTTGTATTCGTGCCTCTCTTTTTATTGTATGGCTGGGCTATGACTCTTTTTATATGTCTTATTTATCCCGGAGCCGCTACTGGCACCTCTTTCATCCCCTTTTAGCTGTCTTCTGTGACCCTCTTGCTCTCCCCAGTGTTTCCGAGGAATTCTCTTTTGTATTGCTTCTTCCTTTGTCTTTTTATGCCGTATCACCGGAGATGAGACAGGAGTGATTGTAAATAAGCAGAATGCATGCCAGTCGATGATGTGCATGCCAGAATAGTAACCAAGGCAAGCATGGAGGAGACAGAAGCAAGCACAGAGAGATTTCAAACAGAAGTTAAGCAACACAGATAGTTATTGGTAATATCGAGACTAAGGTACATGGAAGCTATTTATGGTCCTTATGTACTATGGGTAGAAGGTGTGTAGTCTTGGAAGAGCTCTGGGGCAGGTTCTGGGATTCTATAGGCGGCAGCAGGATGGAGGGCAGCTGTATTGGGGAGATTGCATGAGGAGACCATGCGATCAGCGGCGGTATGAACGTTCGGTGAGTGGCATGATGCATGATGGATAAACGGCCCATGTGGGGGTTGGGTAATCTGCTAATGGGCCAGGGGGTTCTTGTGATGCCCTGGGGTGATGCGTGATGGCTTGGGGGAATGCGTGATGGTCCAGGGTTGTTGGGGGGTTTGGAGGTGGCAGGAGGAGGGTCATGACAGGGTTATGACAGAACCAACATGTGATCCATATATGTAATTAGTACAAAAGGCATCTCAACTGTTAAAGGAATGTAGCAGCCACTCTTGGTGAAAGTGCATGGCTACACTGTTGCCAGTGAGTACAGTCAAAGCTTAAATCAAAGTTGTGAATGTTGAGAGGGCAATGTTGATTGCATCAAATGTGTCAGCTATTTATTTAATACATCCTCCACCAAAAGCCCTTGCCTAGGCCATTGGCTTTGGCTTTTCACCATTGTAAGCCAGGCCAAAGCCCTTACTAGGCCAGCACCTCTGACCTGGCTTGGCTTGGCCCTAAATGGGCTTGGCTTGGCCTGGCTCATGGCCTGAAGCCAGGCCAAGAACATTCCTAGTCCCAGTCACCATCACCAGTCACTTGGTAACTTCCATCCAACTCTCAGCTCACCCACAACGTTGTCACCCATTGTCAGCCCAATTAATAGATCAGGCAATGTGGAGAGGGTGTGATTGCCCAGAGTTAATAGGTGCCTAGAACCTTTCTCTTCACATATATCACATTTCTTATTTTTTTGTTTACATTTCCTGCAAGCGTGAAATGGAACGACACCGTTGTCTCACACTGCACTCACAGTTCCCACCGTCTTCACGTTGATTAGATCAATTCACACCCACACTGTGCGTTTTGCATCCCTCACCCACCGTCCCTATTTCAATTTCATTTCTTACTACAGTTCTTCTGTACTCTACACTACTTAATAGTCCCTCATAGTTAGCTTGAGTCTCAGCCTCTTTCGGGCGACTCGAGAACTTTTGGACTCAAAAGAATCAAATTCTTTTTCCGTTGGTCTCTTGGGAAAGGCAGAATTCAGAACAATCCAGATCATCTTGCATTCGTCAATGATCCCTTTTCAACCGCATCTGGAGCAAACTCTACTGGCCCAGTCCTACAAGTTACATACCCAAAGAACAGTTTCGAATCTGATAACAGTGCACAATTCATCAATCTGTAGAATGAAAGCGATAAATTGTCATTCCAGTCCATGCTCCTTTCTTATGAACACTGCTGGCACCCAAACCTGTTTCCATCAGAAAAAGTGACAAAGAAATGTGTCATGCCATTTTCAATGTACATATTTCCAACAGAAAAAGGTTTGAGACAATGGAAAATGCCTTTTTCTAAAGCAAAAAGTTGCCAAAAAAATGGTATGACACATTTCTTTGTCACTTTTTCTGATGGAAACAGGTTTGGGTGCCAGCAGTGGAAGTGGCTTTTGATGCTGGCTTCAACTGAGTTAAGGGTGGGAAACTCCCAGGATTGTGTGGTGGTCTAAATTCTACCGGTTGTAGTGGTGGTAACCAGGCGGACGGGAAGGAGTGCTTCGGCACACGGTTTTGTGGAGACAGAACGACGAGGGAGAAGATGTGTACTCATGATTCGTACTCTATTCCGTTGTCATCAGGCATATCCCAGTCTATGCATACGTACCCACTCCGAACGACCTATGCTCTTCAGACGGTGTCATATGTAATCCAGATTTTGGCATTTCTCTTCAACGTGGCGCTTTTGGTTTTGTCAGTAACCAGCGAGCAACTTTCACAATTTGAGTGTTTCATCCTCACATCAGAGCAGGTGGAATAGAATCTACCCTTCTCGTTCGCTTGAACAGCCCTCCAAACGTTGCCAACGGCAATGTTCAACTCTAGTTCGTCGCTCTTTACAATGTCTCCTTAGCAATCGGGATGATTGAGATATCTTTCCAACCCAGTTACAATGATCTGAAAGCCATCGATCAACAGAATCTCCAGATCCGGAGTAGTTCGTCGGTCAATGCGAACGGTCTCTATTTCTCGTATGAATTCTCCTGGTTAGTACCCTTCATTGAATACACATGCATCTTGTTTCATAACAGGCTCTGACGATAGCTGGGAGACACCTACAACCACCCACACGTATTATCGTAACATCCGTTGATACGGTGGAAATGCAGCGTCCAACCTTACTGGCCAAGTTGTCAACGCCGCTGATCGGACGCTACCACTGGATTGGCAGCCATGTTGCTTTAAGAGCAATCGTATACGGATTCACGTTACTCATGTCGCAAGCCAGGACGAAACGCATGAATTCTAAGTCTTGTGTCATAGACTTTTTTGATTCCCAGATATCTCTTCTTCTTGAGATCTCTTGCCTCAGGCTCTCAAGTCCTCCTAGATCAAGTCGTTCCGTCCTCCGAAATTACTGTAATACGTCTAGATTTCGCGTAAAACGTAGTTCGTTACTTGCATTGCTTGCTCGTGGACAGATGTGAGCAGGCTGGTGACAAGCCTATTGTTAGCCGCGTCTGTTTGGAATGACAGAGTTGCCTAATTTTTTTTGGCATGATATGCAAAACATGCATATCTAATCAACGTACCGAGTGCTAATTTCCACTGTCATCTCATCGACGATCCCGAAGTTACCGAAACATTTGCAAATCGAAACCAGGGCTGTATTTCGATCATTGTCAGGAGTTGAAAGGCGCTGAGCATCTCGAGTAAAAAAGAATTGTTGATTTGGATGCCGGAAAGATTTTGGTGGATTGATGGTTGTCACTGTTCCAAGCTATAAGGAGCCTCGTTTTCCTCTCACCAAATGTGTTTTTGAAAATTCCCGTGGTCTTTTCTTTCCTCATACTATCTTTCCTGAACTTGCAAGTCGCATCTACTGCTCTTTTCGTTCCTTATCATCGTGTTGCTTGTCTTCGAGCTCACAACGGACATCCCTAACACTCCTTTCAACGACCTTAGAGGCGAAAATACTGACCACGATACGATTTATACCTCTCAATGTCCTATCTACCCAACTCATCGGAGCTTCCTTATCACTCTAAAAGCCGCAACTCAAGCTGGGATCTCTTAGCAGGCATTAAGAGACTCGAGCAATCGTATGACGAATTTGACACACGAAATCCGAGCCCAGCCCACCTTGTTTATGCGGATGGAGACATGTCCAAGAGCAAGGTAAGTCAGATCTATGAGATATACGTTTCAAATGTACGTGGATGATTAATGAGAAAATTGCAAACATTGTCAGTTTCTGAAATTCTATAATTATCTCTTGAGCGGGTCGATTGTAACGCGCTGGCTCCTATTCATTGTTCCTGTACTGGCTTTGCTTTGGATACCTGGTATACTCTCGCTTACTGTCTTTCCGCACACCAAGGTGAGTTGAAGCTTTATATCCAGTAATTCATTGAACAATAACCATTGTTTCTACCAGATTTGGGATGTACGACTGTTATGGTGGAGTGTGTGGTTCACCGTAGCATGGGGAGGTTCGTTGTCTTTTTAGTCCGAGAACATGTGTTGATCAACTGCAATAGGATATTGGGTAGCACTCGCCTTCTCGTAAGTTTGCCAACTTTGGAGTCGTATGCGATATTCATGGCATGGTGTTGCTGTTCTGCAGCCTCATGATTCCACCTATATTAAGATGTACCATCGGCTTTGTGGCGGTGGGAACACGGAGATACATTGACTGGATGGCAGGTCTACACAGGTCAGTTACTTTATGTCAAAACAGGTGATGATTGTTGATTCCAAACATATTCGCAGATATATTGCACTCTTCGCGTGGACACTCGCTATGTGGATTTCATGGAGCCCCCTCATCGATGACAAGCAAAGTGACAAAGATGGTGGAAAGAGTGCTCAGGCTTCTGATACTGCTGCGCGTTTGCTTTTTGCATTTTTTCTCTGTTCTGCAGCCCTCTTGTTTGAGAAATTCTCTATTCAATGGATTGCTACGAAGTTCCATGAACGTTCTTATGCCGGTTCGTTTGCCCTGTCCTATTGAACGGTACGAAAACTAAGATTTGGCGCATGACAGAGCGCATCACCGATCAAAGCTTTGCTGTAAAGTCCCTAGTGACCTTATATCGCAACTCAAAAGATATTCCAGGACGATCGGATGACCTCCATGATGGGCCGTCGAACAGAGGGCCCGTTGATGCCAAACGATTCTTCAAGAAGTTCAGACACGGCGTACGTATGGCCGCCACTACTACCACCACGGCGTTAGGAAATGTTGCTTCGGAAATAGCAGGAAGGTAATAATCCATAAAATTTTTTTTCTCTATAAGCATGTACTCACGCGATCTTGGTACAGTTCTGTCCTCCAACCTAACTCTCCTCAGGCGATGGTCAAAACTGCCTTGGAGTCCGCCGATAAATCAAGACTGGTTAGTTCAGCGAGCCGTCGTCAGATACTCTATCATTGCTTCGAATCAACTGACAAATTCACTTTAGCTTGCCCGCCGGCTTTTCTGCTCCTTTGCAAAACCCGATGCGAAATATCTCCTCGTAGATGACATCGCCCCTTATTTTACAACTTCCGAGGAAGCAGACCACGTCTTCTCAATTTTTGACAAGGATATGAACGGAGATGCATCTCATGATGAAGTCGAAATGGCTTGCCTGTGAGTAGAAACCTTTTGGACACCCCTCGATGCTGGACAGCGGCTTAGACAGCGGCTTTCCGGTGTCGAAAAGCGCTCCGAGCTCATCATATTCGCTCTAGGGAGATTCATCGCGAACAGTTATCTATCGACAAGTCTATGCAAAACCTCGACAGCGCTGTGGGACGTTTGGACAATATCTTGATGACTGTTTATACTGTGGTTGCTATCATCATCATTGCCGTCGCATTGGTGTGTCTGCTTGCGCACATAGTTTGGTCCCCCAAGTTGGTCCTGATCCAAGGTTATCACTTTTTAGGAAGCCGAACTGGCCACCATGGTCACGGGGATGGGGTCTCTTATTCTTGGTTGGTGCCTGTATTTTCAAGGGATCTTGGATCATGTCAATCTCATTCAATTGTTTTTAGGTCTGAGCTGGCTCATCGGTAGCAGTTTACAGGAGGTCCTGATAAGCATCATTTTCCTTTTTGTCAAACACCCATTCGACGTTGGTGATCGCGTCTATATCAACAAAGAAAATTATACTGTCAAAGATATTCATCTCCTCAGCACGGTGTTCCATGATTCGAACAACACTTCTGTTCAAGCTCCTAATACAGTATTGAATACATTGGTATAAAACTCTTTTTTTTCAGAATCCGTCGTTACTCATCTCCCATTCCAGTTCATTCAGAATATTCGCCGTAGCCCCCAAGTAAGTTTCAAACACGCCGCTCGACTTCTATTCTTATCATGAAGAAAGATGTCAGAGACGTTCACGTTTGACGTGAGTTACGCCACCACTTCTGAAGATCTGGAAAAACTGCGGGAGAAGATGCTCGCCTTCGTCAAAACAGGGCGACGTGATTATCAACCTGCCTTCGATGTCACTATGAAAGGTCAAAATAAGTTTCATTTGTTCAACTAGATTAATGCTGATGATATACGCAGACTTCCCGGACCAAGAAAAGCTGACGCTGTCAGCTGATATAAAATATAAGAGTAATTGGCAACAGGGTGCTTTAAAAGGTTAAACAATTTGACTTGATAAATGTATTACTCAACCCAATTGCAGCAAGCCGACGAAATAAGTGGATATGTGCTCTGAAAACAGCATTGGCTGAGCTCAAGATTTACGGCCCCGCTGGCAAACCTGATGTATCTCCCGCTCCAACACGATACATGAAGGTACCTTACGAGGAAATCAAGACCAAAGAATGTCAAGTAGTAGAAGAAGCTTCAGAGTTGCCAAAGACGCCACCTGATGGGTGGCAACTCGCAGACAAACATGCTGTGATTGGTATGTGATATGCATGGTTCTCGAGACAAATTAAGATGCGATACTCCCCAGTTGATCAATCCAGGAACGTTTCTGGAGAAGCCAATGAGGTTTGTGTCCGTTCCGATAACAAAGGATGTTTTTTTTTACATTTTTCATTAAAGCCCTACATGACAAGCCCAAGAAATCTTTCAGAGAGCCCAGGTGATAATCTGAGACGGAAATTCTCAGCGCCCCAGATGCCCTTTCCGGCAGCTGTGTCGTCTTCAAATAGTCGGGTAGACGATATTGAAATGTCGATCAGGCGCTAACAGATCTCCCTCATAATTCCTGCATTGTCACCTGTCTCATGAAGGCCTGGTTTCCAATGAAAACTATGGCTTTGACAGTCATTGTATAGATACAAGAGCCATTCTTATTTACTACAGCGGTTCAGGCCCTGGTTGGTCGTTTGTTATTTATTACTGTAACATATACTACGCACTGCATGACGCCCCGTACGAAGGTCTTCTATAATATGCTCTACTAATCAAGTACTGTCCTGAGCATGCTGCCTGCTATCAATTTCTCATCAGTTTCGAGAATGAGATGACTTCTCATTCCGCATGCAAAATGACCTCCAGACTGTGCTTGACTTGAACCTGAGACAGACTGGCCTAAGTTCGGTGGAGTACCTTGTTGTGCTGCTCTGCGAAACCCTGCGTGGGGACGATCCAGGGCAGTATGCGTTCATGTATCTACTTGATAGCATGTCCTGGTCCTGGAATTTTCACATGTATCAGTCTACTGATCTTGCAACTTGATTTCCGAATCTATAGTCATTCACAGGGATAGGATTGAGTAGGCCGAGGTATCAGTTTCTTACCAACATTGTCAAGTGTTACTAGTGTTGTAGCGGCAAGCACTGAGTACTGAAGACCGAGTGGTGTGAATCCAATGTCTATTGTTCAGCAAAAATTATTGTCATCATCAATCTAAGCACTTGTGAGGAAGTCATTGAAATTCTGAAAGTTCAGACAGAGTGAGGGAGATCAAGAAATGTCGATACAATCGTCATAGATGCAAGTTGGAAATTGGTACTACACGTTCCAGCCATTAGCCTGTTGTTCAGGGCTGCCCCATCCAGCGCTAGTAGCACCTCCACCCCATGTGCTTGTCGCGCCCCCACTGTTAGCAGGACTGCTAGAAGACCATGCATTGGTAGGAGGAGCACTTGCACGGGATGGACTTGTAACGCCTCCCCAGCCGCTACCGCCACCAACTCCCCATCCTCCACCGCCGCCGCCGCCTCCCCATCCATTGGTAGCTTGACCATTAGTTTGTGGTTCAGCTCCCGTGAGCATATCCAATTCGGGCTGAGACTTTAGACCAAGGATCAAGTTGGCTAATTTAGTTTGCAGCTCGGCCAGACCCTAAAAAAGCAGAGATGAACGATACGTGTCTGGATGCTACTTTGGCATGATTCAGACCTTCATCACAACTTCTTGAGGGCCCAAGCTTCCATCTGTCTCCACCTCAAAATAAAATCGCCGTGGTTGTGCATTGAAATCGAAAGGTTCGTTATCACGCGGTGCTTCCTCTTCCTGAGCATTTGCGCTCAGCGGCCATTCTCCCCTTTCGTCTTGTTCAAACCAATGTGTCGTATGTCGCATTTTGTTATAAGGGTCGTACTCGAAAGCGACAGCAGAACATGGTGACCATTTAGCATGTTCCTTGGCAATGCCCTGTAATATGACGTTCAAGACCTGGTATGAAGAATTGCGAAGTAACATGCCTTCTTCGCTACACATCTCAACTTTAATTGTTGACCTTTGCGTATTTTGCAAATCAAGATGGGAGGGGAGCCATCATCTTTAAGACAGTTATAGCGGCATAGTCTTTATGTTTTCAGCACAAGACAAACACACCTTTTCCAACGGGTTTCCCAAAATTCTCACTGCGTACTGCGATTTCGTCTCCAGGGTCCGCATTCTCCGCCCAGGTATCACGAGCTCCGGCGGGAACAAGATCCAAATGATGGCTCGTCACATCCATGGTGGAGTCGTCATTGCATTGAACATTCAGGGTCAGCATGAGAGAACATGAGTCGCAGCCGGCAAGGCATGTGCAATCCTAACACGATATTTGTTCAGGTCGGATGAGATATACGAGACTAGACTGCTTGCCCTCGTATTCCGTATTGCTTCATCACAGTTTGTGCTAATTAGAGGCACCATTCCCAACCGATGTGCAATAAATTCATCGGGCAGAACAGTAGTATTAATTTCAATTTCCACCATGTCAATTGCTGATTTCGTCTTCAGAGAGGGTAAAGCAACGCGATGGATTCCGTACCAACTGTTGGTATGTCTGCCATCATGACTCTGCGCAGCGAATTCGCGAAACTATAAAACAATGGTCCGCCTCAACACATGGTCTGTGTAGAGAGAAAGTGAGGTTGGGCCCACGCGAGATCGACATTTTTCAGTACAAAGTTGACTCTATCTTTCTTGAGTTCACGTATGTGTACTGTGGGCTCGAGGTCTTCGTGTCCCTGCATTGTGTATGCAGTCAATGAACAGAGAATTGTTTTACAGAATCTCGCCTATAGCCCTGATTCCTAACAAATATAAATACAAGATTTGGACCGTGTAAAACCTGGTATGATTAAACCGACAGGAAATGGAACATCTACGCCGGCGCATGTCAATCGCGATTAGTCGGAGTTGCTTATGCTCAATTGGTACTCTGATGACATATGAGTGAGTACCGATATCTTGCGTTAAGAGTCAACGTCAAGTATGTTGGCTTTATGGAAAATTCCAAAGAAAAAAAAGCCAACTGATCCTGAGCGTAAAAGAAATTTACATACATAGGAAAAAAGTTATATTAGGTGTGGCTCAAAGGTAAGATGGTTACTACTTCTCTGTCTGTGTCAGATGATGTCATACGTACTTGCACTGCGCCATGTGGCCGAAAACAAGATCTTCGGAGATTCAGACAACACGAACGACTTGAAGATGTTGTAATTCCCAGACTATTTTATTTGATATCTAATGCCGTCCTTTGACCGCTCTTAAAGCGTTCGATGCGGAAATCCAATGAAGCGGGGCACTCGCTTCTAACTTCTCTTCAGTCTGATCGAAATGAGATCATCTCTCGGTCCGGAGGACAGGGCTACCCGTCATTTTCGCATCCGAGGATGACATCTACTTAAGGAAGTACTTCTGTGTCAGTGGACTCTGGCCTCACAGAACCTTTGTCAACGTTCATTCTGACCCGGTGGGTAACCTGAAGCTTTGTTATCCGAGTTGCGATAGCTTCGTGGACAGAGAGTTTAGATGAAGGTTAGAGCTCGAGTCCGGCGCCCATAGTGTATGCCGAAGGAAGCAAAGCGAACATGCAAGACGAGGATCTCGGGTGAGAAAGTCTGCATGCGGTAACAAAGAGTAGAAACCGCGGGAACACCTCCCGCCGCGGAAATGTGAAAGGTCCGTCCCTCAACATCATTTGTTCTGTAATAGCCCTGACCGTGATAAGTAAGTAGTATTAGAGAGTTCCGTGGACTGCACTGACAGCCATTCCCTTTGTGAGCCAAGTGCATTTCCATATAAACCTGATCCAAAAGTGAATCCGCAAATATCATTCAACTACTTGCTCATGGCCTGGACTCCAGTACGCACCCTAGAGGAGAGTGAGTGGGTCTCGCTCATAACTGTCTTCATGGACGACCAATCGATGACCCCCGGCAGCCGAAGCCATTCTCAGCGCGCCTGGACATGTCCATGAAGTTGAAACTATCTTTCTCGACGGACGGCCGCAACGCATATACAAAAACCTTTGGCCATCAGTGCGATCACTCTGGCTGTCTTCTGTCCAAAAATATAGGAACAAGACACACATCGTTTATGGAGACAGACGATGCACCTACAATGAAGTCCACCAACGTGCCATTAAGGTTGCTGCGCTCTTCCGCCATGTGTATGACATAAAGAAAGGTGCTTTTTCTGTTATAATATTTGCATCTCCTGAATCAAATGGCTCTATCGTTCAATCTTTAGGCGACCGGATTGGAATCTGTTCGCGCAACAATCCCGAATACCTGATCTCTTTCTGGGCTTCTCGTAGGTTTTGCGTGTAATCATCTGAAATGCAACTTGTAAACGGTGCTCTCAGACTTGCTCGGCGCTGTTCCAGTTTTGACAAACGCGTATGTACCCAACAACAACGCCGTCTACCAGCGTCGTTTACCATACCCAAACCAGATGGCTTCCTCTCGAACCTCTCCGCCACTGTCTATTACACACGGACTGCAAGTTGATACTTCTTGACTCTGAACGCGCTGACAGGCTAGCCCCTGCCGTCCTTGATCTTCTTAGAGACACACCAATTACGGGCTTCCTGGTTTTCGATGACCAAAATAACGGACGTGTATGGCAAGGCATGAGTTCTTTCCATACCGCCCTTGAAAATTATCGTGGAGGCATAGCGGATGTTCTGGAAGTAGATCCAAATATCATGCCTGAAGACAATGCTGTCATCATGTTCACCTCGGGTATGCTTCCTCAGCAGTTATAACGTTGCTCATGTTGACAATATTTTCTCTCTTAGGTACCACTGGCTTGCCCAAGGGCGTCTTAAGCACGCAACGCCAATTCCTGTCCAATATTCTCAACGTAAGACCACCACCATTTTTCAGTCATATACAGAGTGATCATCACTTGTCGAAGGTCACGGTTGGGGGCTTAAGAGCAAGTTTACGCAGGGGCGAAGATTACCCAGATTTTGACAAGGACGAAGAACCCCAGAAAGGTATACTGGTTCCAGTGCCATTGTTCCACGTTACAGGCACTACAAGCTTCTCGGTTAGACCAGAGCTTCCTCATCCATTGTTGGCTTGACTCCTCACCAGATGATGGCGACCGCAACGGGTATGAAAATAGTCTTGATGTCGAAATGGGTTGTAGAAGATGGTAGGTCGTTCCTTGCATGATATCTGAGACCTTGAATCCTGATCGCAACCCGCCACATCAGCTGTAAGGTGATTGACACCCACTTTTGCCACCACAGGTAACGGTTAAACCCATAAATAGGCTAATCAAAAAGGAGAACGTCCGCGTGGCAGGGGGGTGAGTGATTTTGGACAACTTGGGACAACCTCTATCTCATTGAAGGCTTCTTTCAAAGTGTACCTGCCATGGTTGCAGATCTCACGGAAAGTTCGTTGGCCGGAAATTCTTTAGACGGCCTCCTGTTCGGAGGCTCTCCTGCGCCTGACAGCCTCGTTCCCAGAGCCCGTGCCGCGTTCCCGACAGCAGTCATGTGCGATTAGCATTGCATTTTACTTTACAAGTTAGATTGACAACCGCTCCTCAGGATCCAAGGCTATGGCTTAACAGAGACAAATTCCATTGCAGTCTCAGTAAGATGACTTTTGAAAGTCTCGTATCGCTCATGACTGACATTGTTTGAGTTTGCTGGTGAGGATTACACTGCCAGACCCACTAGCACGTAAGTCGACTTCTCCGTTTTTTTTGCACACCCGGAAAACTGGTTGAATCTGTACCTTTTAGTGGTCGAGCATCTCCCGTGAATGAGATTACGATTGTCCACAATGGGGTTGTGATGCCGCCCGGTAATGTCGGCGAAGTTTGGCTGTACGTGATTCTTTTCGTCACTTCAGCTATGCAACCGACGCATTGGTAGGCGTGGCCCCAACGTTATGAAGTGTTATTGGCGTGAGCCAGGCGAGTTAATATTTTTTGATCCATTAATGAGAAGTTGACTTTCGGCCGGCATTAACAGAGGCCACTGAGAAAGTTATTACTCTCGATGGCTGGTTGAAAACCGGCGACCTGGGCTTTTTGGATGAGGAGGGCTTCCTATATATCAAGGATAGGTGTTAGTTCTGCAGAACCTTTTCTCCACGACGAAGTCATAGCTGACATCATCTTTTCCGGCAGTGAAAGATATCATTATACGAGGCGGAGAAAACATTGTGAGTCTCGTGGTTTATAGAAGAGGTTTGAAACATACGAATGGCGAGTATTTCAGGACTCCGTATCGGTGGAGAATGCACTTTATCGTGATCCTCGGATCTCAGAAGCCGCGGCAGTAGGTATTCCGGACGAACGTCTGGGAGAACTTGTAGCGGCCGTGGTTTCTGTCAAGTCTGCATATCAAGGAAGCGTGAACGAGGCCAGCTTGATAGGACTGGCACGGAAACAGTATGGATTCTTCAATGTTTCACATGGCCACGTTAACGCATAATCCTATAGCCTTCCTAGGTTTGCAGTGCCCGTGATGATCGTGATTTTCAACGAACCGCTCGGTGCGTGCATTTCGCGCTGTGTTCCAAAAAAGACAATCAATGACCTCGAATTCTAGAGCACACACCATCAGGAAAGATCATAAAAGGAGAGCTTCGTAAAATTGCTCACCGGCATTGGGAAGCCCGACGCCGTAATGGCACTGCTCGTGAACCCTTGGCAAATCTATGATGACGAAAAATTTGGTGGACCAAATGTCAGCAGGGTGGTTGCTGGGACAGGGAGGAATCGATATTTATTTGCAGGTAAACTCCCCAGGCATTCCGATTCATTTATGCACAGTTATAATGTACTATACCTTCATGACTTCATGAATTTGCGCATCGTTTGTGGCACTCGGAATACTGAGGCGCCCGTTTTCTGTGGCCTACTTCTGGACAATTACGTAATCGATTTTTTTTTCTCTCGATCATTAGATTTAGCTCGAGGACTTGTTGCTTTAGTCAAATGGTTTTTTATGGTTGCGTTGGGACACATGTGCGCGTAACATGAGCGATGCAGGGCTTCAGACACAGCCTCAAGGCGCCTCGGATGTCTCCTACGTCTCCCAGTTTCGCGCTCACCTTGCTGAGGTCCGGGCACATCTAGCTGGTGTCGTTGGTGACGAACCTCCACCTTCATTCATCCCGCCCACGGGTTACTGGACTCCATCGGAAAAGAACGCTTTCTTTCACTCTCTCAGTGTCTATTCTCGTTTCAGACCTGACCTGGTAGCTGCATCCATCGGTACAAAATCTATTCTAGATGTTTGCGCTTACATCGACATCCTGGACGAGGCTATTGCTCGCGATGGTCATTTTCTTCTACCAAGATCTGTTCTACCGAGTGCTATGGAAGTTTCTAATACCTGGGTTTTGAGGGAGGAAAGCTTGGCCGAGGATCTAATTCCTCTTGAAACTAGCTGGGAGCGAGAAAAGCTACTGCTTCAACGGGAAGAAGAAATTTCTATTAAGAAAAGTCTGCAAGTCGATGCTCCGCCCATAGAGCAGGGGCCCGTTGTTGAAACTTTGGAAACTTGGGAACGTGACAGGAGGAGATGCTGGAACAAAGAAGACACACTTGGCAAGCTGGAATGTCATCATCTAAAGATTATGGAGCGTATTCTGAACGATGCAGTGCCTGATGATGCAAATGTAGAGGACCCTCGTCCCGAGGATCATGAGGCTGAGCCTGTGGACGAGACACCTCCAGGCATCAAACCTTCGGACCGGGACTCCCAAAGCTTGGTCGCCAGTAACGGGACGATAGGTCAGTCTCTTCTCCGGCTTTAAGAATCCCCCAGTCCCTGATCAACCCTTTGATCAAAGGCTCTGCCTCAAAACGGTATCTTGAAACTTCGCTACATGTCGAAATACCTCGCGAGCCGCTTTCTGGGCTCAGCTTCGCTTCTTCCCCGCAACCATCGTCGCCGGACTCTCTCATCGTCGTTCAGCCTCTAAGTTATCCCCGATTGCCCAGCCCTGACGGCGACCGGGAAACCGGAATCGGTCGTTCAACTCTTAGTCCAGTGTCACGTAGACGTATCCAAAAACGGCTCCATATGCGGCGCAAGCGCGCTTCCCAACGTGGAGAGGACGTGGATGTTGCTACTAGGAAACTTAAACCGGGCAGGAAAACCAAGACTTCCAGGTCGCGTGAAAAACAGCCTATTGAGCCAAATGTGGACGACAGAGACGAGGATGCTTTGATGGAGGTTGATCAAGGTGATGGAGGGGCTGTCATGTCGGCTGACTTAGAACCGCGCGAAGGTGGACTCAAGAAGGCAGAGATTGACGACAGCAATGAAGAGAATCATAAGGAGGGGTCACAAGGACGTCGTCGCAGTAACAGCGGCATTACAAAACCTTACAGGATTATGATGGATTTTGAAACTAAAGGCATCGACTACAAAACCTTGATTGACGGAAACTTGGGATTTTTCCATTTATCGACACTCAGTAGACTAATGACGTGAGAGTTTCACAAGCTTCCATAGAAAAGGTATTAATCTCGTTTGTACAGAATTTACAAATCTGAATATGATAGTGGGAAATCTGATGCAGCTTCATCGATATCGGCAGATACCATACGACTGTTCTCCGCCATTCTCGTCGAATTCGTGACTGAGGTTGTACATCGGTCTATCACATTGCGCGAGCAAGAAAAGTCCATGAAAGCTGGTATTAAAGTCTATCATCAGCCTAGCAACGACGTACGCGCTTAGTTCAGCTCTTCGGATCGTTTCTGATTCTGACCGTGTGGCAACGATAGGTCACATTTAGAAACGTAACGCATGTTCTGGAGATGATGGGTATGGCGTTGAACAGGGACCAATATTTTACGCGGCTATTAGGAGACGGTACAAGAACACCACCGGAAACAGAACAAGCAGAGGACGAGGTGGAAGCTGACGATGAGGGTGGTAGTGAGTATAACGGGGAAGGTTATGACAACGATCCACCTCTCCTCGAAGAATCAACCGTCTTCCCCTTTCTTCTTCCACTTCAACGTGAACTTCACCCCTCTCTCGTTACCCTGCCAAAGTCCTTACTACCTCATGCTCAAGCTCGTCCAAGGTCTGTCGCCCCTGCTGATGATGACTTGATGCCTGCAGAAACAGACGAGGAAGAGTTATCGGAAGAACTTAAAGACGAAATGAACATAGAAAATGCAGATCAGGTGCTTGCGCATGAGTACGAGACTAATCTTTGGGAACTTTTGGATAAGCGGTAATTGTGTACAATGGATCTCTACTGTTGCATACTGTACGCACGGATATAGATGGTTATATATAGTAGCTGTAACGACAAAGACAATTGTTAACTAAAGCTTTGCCTTGGACTCATCTCGGATCCGTACGATGGCTTTACCCCAAGTCTCGCGTCGTTCAATGGCAGCCAAGCCCTCCGAAAGTGTTTCCAGGCTATAGACACGGTTATATATTACAGGATATATCTTGCTAGATGCAAAGAGACTGGGAAAAAAAGATGAAGTACACGTCAAAACCTACAAACGGGACTCACTCGAGAAGGGCTTTCCATACGACAGAAATTCGGACTTTATCAAATTCTGGATTTCCAAGCTAAGTCTCAGACATGTCAAGAAAACATTCGACGCACTGGCATATGGGCCCCAATGTAATCCGACAAGAGAGATGTTTTTGAGAAGCACAAGGTTCATGGGTACCTATAGTCTCGGGTTTCACGAGGTCAATTGCCCTATAATAAAAACATACTAGCCTTTTCGATCGTCCCAGCAGCAAATCCAATGACCAACGCACGTCCTTTCCACGCAATACATTTCAAAGAGTCTAAAGGTGCAAGTGGGATTAACATGGCTTTCAACCGATCTACACAGCATACCATTTATAAGGCCAACCGGATCGTATATCACGTCCACACCCTTTCCGCCGGTCAATTTCATCACCTCCTTCTGCCATCCAGGCTTTGAGTAGTTTATGCCGAAGTCAGCACCACCGTAACGCTTTGCGATTTCAACTTTCGAGTCTGAGCCTGCCGCCGCTATTACTTTAGCGCCCAGAACTAGGATGGGTTGTCAGTCGTACACCCAAAGTTGCCCAGAAAGGAGCGAGAAAGTACCTTTAGCAAGCTGCACGGCAGCGATACCAACACCGCCTGCGGCGGCTGTTACCAAAACCCATTCCCCTAGATTGGTTGATGTACTTTGGTTTCGACGAAGAGGCAAACTGACTGCCCTATTCACCTGGTTTCAACTCAGCTCGACCCACCAAAGCTTCGTAACTTGTGGGCCAAGTGACGAACAGACCTACAGCCTTCTTCAATCGCGTTGTCACGCTCCAAGCAGTTTGAGTCACGCACCAGCACCTTGGTCATATGTTATATTGTCCGGAAGAGGCAGTATTAGCCCAACATCGGCCACAACTTTCTCTGCATAAGCTCCCTGTGCCGCACCAAACACTCGGTCTCCTGGTTTGTATGGACAGCCTATGGGAATCGGAGAGTCCTTGGATATCCTCCCTGCAAATTCTGAACCAAGCACGAACGGCAGGGCAGGCTTCGACTGATGCTTTCCTTGGGTTTGTAGGGTCTATTTAAATGTAAAGATTACGACACAACCTTTCACAAGCTCCAACCATACATCGAAGAAATTGAGGCCGGCACTGTAAACGTCGACGAGCACCTGACCAGGACCTGGCTTGGGCTCTGGCGCGTTCGTAGACAAGGGTATTTCGGAGTGGTGCTTGAGATCTGATACGACGAAGCCTCGCATTGTGCTGTCGTAAGTAATGGTTTGAAGCGGGCGCTTACGACCAAGCAAACCCACGTGTCCCATCACAATTCCGCGGACTGCCGAGGTCTTCCCCAGATTCCTGCAGTATGTTGGGTACGTCCCTCAGGTTTTTTCTTTCCTCTGAAATCTCTAAAAGCTGCCAGTCATTGGTCTCACCGGTGGCATAGCCACAGGAAAGTCCTCCGTATCCAAGCTCCTCAAGGAGAAGAAAATCCAAATTGTTGACGCCGACCTTTTGGCACGTGTGGTCGTCTTACCGGGTACCAAAGCCCTCAGGAAGATCGTCAAGGAGTTTGGACAAGAGATACTGCTCGAGGACGGAAGCCTCGATCGCAAGAAGCTTGGGGCAATTGTTTTCAATGACGAGGCGAAGCGGAAAAAGTTGAACGCTATCGTACACCCAGCCGTGAGGTGGGCCATGTTCCGCAAGATCATCGAGCACTACACTGGCAGCGAAAAGTATTGTGTACTTGATGTTCCTCTACTGATTGAGGGAGGGTTGTGGAAATGGGTTGGTCAGGTCGTCGTTGTGTATTGGTGAGGATCTATCTGTTCACTTCAACCCGCTCCTAGCTCTAATATTTCTGCCTCCTCCAGCTCAGCCGACATCCAGCTTCAGCGCCTTATGGACCGCGACAAATGTACTCGCGAAGAAGCAATGTCGCGGATCAACGCACAGATGCACATCGCTGACAAGGTGGCTTATGCAGACTATGTCATTGACAACTCCGGCACCCCCCAGGAACTCAGCACGCAGGTCGACGCGTTTGTTGAGAAGTTGGATAAGGAGATCGGCTCGCTCTGGTGGATTGGATACCTCCTTCCTTTTGTCTCCTTGTTTTCCGCCATTTGGATATTGGTGGCGCGTCGTCTTTTCCGGAAGATACCAAGATCACTGGCAGACAAGACGAAATAATTTATTGTATCGGATACCCAAGAAGTCCGTGCACATTGTTGCTCGTGTCATGACATGTATAGTCAGAGTCGTGAGTGATGTCTTACGGAATACTTCTTCCGAAGAAGTCTGAGCTCTGAACGAATGTCCAAGAGTCAGTCGTTGAGGACGTTTTTAAAGGGAAAAAGTGATTTATGTGAATCCACTCGGAAAAACAACAATACAATAGTATCAATGCGTTTGTATATACACGAAAAATGAGATGCTGTTCTACACGTTTTCTCGTTTTATGTTTTTTGGTGTTTGGTATCAGTCATTATGCGAATTTCTCGATCATCCTTGAAATAAATGCATATCATTCCTATCCATCATCTAGCTGAAGGCAAAACCTTCGCCGCCCTCGTTAATCGCCAACAATAGCTGCTGGCGGAGCATCTCGTACGATGTGTATTGCGGAAGGTCAATCTGGTTGAAGCCTGTAATACCGTAGGGTCAGCATATTATTCTAATGGGAGCATGAATTGTCACCAACAAGTATGGGCTTGTGGCAGGCGATCCGACTCTCCGTATGCTTTGTGTATCGAGAACCTCTGGACACCTTGGACACCTTGTAATTCGACGAAACCGCCAAGGGGCACGCGCGAAGTCCCCGTCGCAAAACTGAGGACTTTGGCACGCTCATCGCGATTGAATGACTTCAGAGCACGCCACCACCAGACGATATTTGGGTCGGAACTGCTGTATCCATTGTATTCCGTAGCAGCTCGCCATTCATCCACATCAATATCGGGTGTGCCAGAAATGAGAAGTTCGAGTTCCTTTTCGTTGAACTGATGGATAGCTCAGTCAGTAAAAGGGGTCTCCAATGAGATCAGGAATTGCGTACGATGGTAATGAGATCCTTGGGGATGATCTCATAGAAGCCACTGGATAGGCTCTCGATTTGTTTTTCAATAGACGAATAGAGTCGGTACTGAGCAGACAGTTGCACAAACTCTCGCTTGTTCTCTTGTGTTACAGAGGTTGTCTCACCACCCTCTTTCAGAGGCACGATGCGGCTCACGCCGAACTAAAAGAATGGTCAGTAAAAGATGACAACTTTGACTTCAAAACAAGCACGAACCTCATCAGCTTCAACGCTGAAAGTCAAATCGAGGACAGTGGGGTCGTTCTCAAGAATCCAGCATAAGGATTTATAATACTCCGGGTCAACCCATTCAACATCTTTGTAGTCGACGGGTTTGCCCAGTAATTGTCGATACAAGCTACGCGCGAAGTACGCGTCGAGAAGGCGACCATCGTAGATGGCCTTTCCGATCACACGACCCACAAATTTGAAGAAAGACAGGTGTTCAGGGTTAACCCAGGAATTCTTATTCGGCTGGTATGTGAGTTTGTCGGCGGCGCAAGGCTGGAATAGCGCATTGTTGGGATCGAACATTTGCCTTGCTAGGATTTGGAACCATTCACGCGTAACACCACCAGCATCCACACCTTCTTCATCGTAGAATCGCACGCTGAGCTTGCCATATTTGATTTGCTCGCCAGTTTTCCGCTGCAGATGCTGAAAGCTGTCTTCAAAGACTCGTGCCCTACGGACGTTAAGTTGAAGCGTGCCGTGATGTTCGCGGGAATGAGGTCGCCGGTGTAGCTGTTGGTTGAAGTAGTTCCGCTTGTTATCGAAGTCAAGCACGCGCGGATTGTGGACTAAAAGACAGAAAGAGCCACTCATGAGCGAAGGATTGTTCCGAACCATCAGGTTCAGAACTTTCCTGTGGTTGTCAGTGAATGTGACAAACAGATCCTCCATCGACTCTGCAGATGTTGAAGGTGACTTGGGTGACGATGATGCGCGCAATGCTCGAGCCGCGCTTGCTAGGCCTTTGGTACCAACATATTTGCAAACAACCATCAATGCTTCGATGAGAGGTAGAAGAACTGTGGCAATGTGTTCTGTGGCTGGTTTTTCCTCAATGACCGACAAACAGTTGCCCAGTCTCTGCCAAAGACCAGAGAATTGGAAGGATTCATAAATGACTTGGACCTTTTCTATATCGTCACTACTGACAGATTCCAAAGACCCCGTCGATTTTGGCGTGTACATGTAGTCTATAGTCTTGAGGACGCGCAAAAGTTTGGCCTGAACAGATGAGGCAGATGAAAATTTTGAGGCAACGGAAGATGTCAAATCTCCTTGAGATCCCTGTAATGCAATCAAGAGCTCGTCGAGGTCAGAAGAGAGGATTTGCCCTGCTTCTTGTGCCTTGGCTTTGAGTTCCTGGGCAATGACATCGCGAGCATCGGGAACGTAGGATAGGTGCTGAATTAGGGCGAGACTTTGTTGGAACGTTCGACCTGAACATTCACCGACGGTCAAGATATTAACGATGAAACGTAGAACCGCATGGGGTATCTGTGGTGGGTTGGCCAAGAGAATTTTTTCTTCCATTGCTTCGATGGTGGGAGGGGGTTGGGTGGCCGTCTCGGGATTAGCCTCGCCTTTTCAAATGTGAGTCATGAACCCACACAATTCAGAGCATTACTCACCAGTTGTTAAAGCACCGGACGTCGGCTGCTCGACTATGGATGTTGTTTGAGGTGCTACGGCAGTTTCGCCCTCAGTTACTTGCATTCGCTCTGTTTCGGTTGCCGGGGGACCATTAGAAGTGGAGGTACGGGGGTCTGCATCTGAACCATGGTCTTTGAGGCTTGCAAGAGGCCGAGTGACTGTAGCAAGTAGGCCGACAACAGATTCCATGATTGCGGGTGTTTTGAGAAGGGATTGGCGGTCCAATAGTCCAAGCAACAATACGATTGGATAGTGTGTTTGCGGCACCTGTTTCTCTTTGCCTTTGCCTTTTTTCGAGGCGGATCGACGCAGGCCAGCAGGGAGTTCATGCTCAGTCAAGAAGAAAAGAGAAGACAGTTCGTTCGAGCTAACGATGAATGTCAATGCCTCAAGACAGCGTTGCACGACGAGGTCCGGTATAACTTCACTTTGCGGGTTCAACGCCAATGGGGAAAGATAGTCCAATGTTGCCTTTTGCTTTCCTAGAACCTTGGCGGTAGAACCTTTCGTGTTCCGCACGGACATCTGCGCAAAACTTTTATCGACAGCAGCAAGATCTCCAGTTCCGTCTTGCAATATGCTTAGAAGGAGGTTGAACAATTCGGTTCGACTCCTAGCGTTTTCACAAAGATTGACAAGTACTCTATACAGGAGTGTCTTCTTCAGGACCTGAGGAAAGAACAGAAGCCGGACAAGTACAGCGATTCCAGCTTTATCAAGCAGTTGAATGGCATCATGCTGGTGTACAGGCTTCCGATTGGCATGTGCGGGAATAGGTGGACCCCGAATCGTCGCGTCTCGTGCAGTAAGTCGATGCGAATGTTCCTGATCTTCACGGAAGGCGCCAACTTCTGCGAGAATATGAGACGGAAGAGTTTGTATAAATCCTTCATCCTGTTCCATGAGGACAGTTTGGCGCAGGGTTGGATCAAGGCTGGCAAGAAAAGTCGCATTGTCAATCTCTGCGGGCCCACCGATGGCAGGCGCCCGAGCCCTCTGTGCAGCTTCTTGTTGTATTATCTCGGCACGAATCTCTGGAGGTAAGGCATCAAGGAATTCTGAGCTGATTTGAGAATCGGCGGGGCGCTCTACTCTGGCGGCACGTTGATCACGGACATGCTGATTCAAAACCTCTTCTCTCATGTCATCAGGCAGAGCCTCCAAGAAGGTGGGGTCGATACCAGTATCCGTGATATCAACTGAACTACCATGAATTAAGACGGTGATGCGCTCGGACGCTGCTGGAGCAGAAGATGATTCAGCCGGCTGGACCGAAGGGCCTGTATCAGCATCAGCAGGAGTCCCAACGTCAACCATATCAGCGTCAGTATCGATCGATTCTGGAGCTATCGCATGTTCCATCAATTCATCTTGAGTCATTTGCATTGCGACAACAGGAGTACCAGTAGCTGGAGGACCAGAGATTGGGGTAACCAGAGTGCCTGTGGCCGCATCCGCTTCAGGCAAAGCTCTCTCTTCCGCTTTAGCCGAAGTTTCAGCAGCGGCCTGTTCCTCGAGTCCAGCCTTCGCCCGTGCTTCAGCCTCCTCTCTTTCGACCCTCTCCTTCTCCTCACGTTCCTTGTTCTGTCTAATTGCTTCGACAGCCGCGGGTAACAACGCCAAGACGATATGTTTTGAGAGCTTAGTCAACCTTTCTGCCACAAAATCTCCGTTCAGAATCTTGACCTCTTGTGCCCACCTTTGACCAGTGAGGAGTGGGTCTAGCTCACGACTGATCCGATCACTGGAACCAGGTGGAGGTTCAACTCTAATGGCGGCGGAGAACCCCCCTTGTGTGACCCTCCGATGCTGGAGATACTCTCGATCAAAATTGACAACAGCCCCTGCAGGGACTTCAAGACGAATAGTTTCTGTTCCACCTCGAGCATGCATAATTTGTTGGAAGAGTTGTACAGCTCCCCCGCTGATGAGATCATCAATAGTTTGGCGAAGCTGAGGCCCACCTGCCAGTAGACGTTGAGGATGTCGAGAAATGCGGGGTTGATTTGAGGGGGTATGATTTCCACCAGATGAAGTATTGAGCAGCAGAGGATGTATTGTTACGTCTGGCTGGATAGCAGAACCACTTCTTGAACGACCAAATATGTTGGCATCTTCCACTTATTATTGTTGTTAGTTCAGCAAAGGCTGTCAAAGGGATTCCACACATACTAGTGTCCCGCCGACGATGCACAAATATACCGCCACTGCGATTAGCACCGTTGATAAAAGCATCCGCAAAATCAAATGCTTGTTCAATACCACCACCAGCATTTTCGAGTGCATACTCTTCTTCATCAGAACCGATGTCATCCCCCTCCTGACCCTCTTCGTGAATGATTTGTATAGGAACTAGAAGATTGGTCAATGGTGGTAGATATAGACAACTGTGGTAACCGACCCATGTTGCCATGCTCGTCCTCTTCATCCAAATCACTCCTTCCAATGCGAATGCCATCAACGTTACCGTGGATGTCCTGTATAACTTTGTCAATCTAGTCGAATGAGAATGATAGAATCTTAACACACCTGCCACATGACATTCTCCTCTTCGTCTTCTGCATCTTCATCCTGTGGATCTTCATCTTCATCACCTGTCTCATCTTCATCGTCATCATTTTCGACAAGATCCTCATCCTCTTCACCATCACCCCAAACTTCCCCAGTACCATGCGTTTCATCGTCTACACCCTCATCTTCTTCGTCTTCAGTATTTGATGTGTGTTCGCTGCCAGTTTCTTCACCAAAATCCATTTCAACATCCTCCTCATCTTCTTCATCTTCATCCATCTCATCTTCTCCAACATAATGTACATCATCCATCTCCTAAGAGTTTTCAGGAAAAACTTGTCTTATCATAAAGTAGAAAAGACTTACCCCTCCATACATGCCAAGAGCAGAATTGCGATAGAGATCGGGTGTTTCTTCACGAACTTCCTCTTCGATGTCCGATTCATTTTCTTCGTCAGTTGACGAGACAGAAGAGTCGCTTTCTGACTTGAAGCTGCCCATATTATCCTTGTTCTTGCCGGACAACCTACTCATCTTGATTGCGAGTTTAGTCCTACGAACACATCAGTAGCAAGTCAAAACTAGAAGAAACGCCCATACAGATATTCCAATGGTTTCAACATAGCGGGAACAAGGCGACGAATGTTCGGATAATTGAGATCAATCTCCGACAGAGCCGTGGTGAGAGTGGCGACAAAATTCTTTTCCAGCATGACTTTTGCAATATGTGTAAGGTTATCGTCAACCTGTTTTCGATGTGTCGCGTGAGATCTGACCGTCAAGAGGCGATAACACAATTCAGCCAGGGCAAGGAGACGGCCATAACGCGCGTCGGTGCTTTCGTTTGAAGGGGGATCTTTGATTGCACGACTGACAGCTTCCAGAACGAATTTCCGGACAGACACCAGATCGGCAGAAAGTTCTTTGACATCATGGTTGGGAACACTGTCCACACAAAGGGCAACAATGACTGACATAGCCCAAGTACAAAGAGTGTTACGATTCGGGCTTTGTTCAGGGCGAACTTGAGGAACGATTGTCCCGAAAGTGATGAGGTCATTGAGAAGGAAGTTAAGGGTGCCAGCCTTGAACTTGTTCAATTCCTTTGCAGGCGTTTGTGTCCTCTTTTTGAGAGTATAGGAGAGGAATGCAACTTTGCACGAGTCGTACGAGAAAAGTAGTTCGCTGAGGCATTGCATGATGAAGGAAACATAATCAAAAGTTTCGACTTTGGATTTTGGAGAAGAGCCATGTCCCACTTCAGTCGTCGATGATATGACCACTGTGGCCTCAGCTCCGGGCGACGCTTCCGGGACATCTCGTTCCGAAGAGACAGCAGAGGGGTGGGATGTAATGATCGACTTCGTCGTGGACACGAGTTCACTGATCAATGCATGAATAACACCCTCAACCCAACCAAAGGAAGCCGTGGTAGACGAGGTTACTGCTGGCTGATCCACCTGCATCTCCGTGCTGACTTTTGCATCGCCTCTCTTATCCTCCATTATTGGTTGTTCAGGTTTAAGGCTAACAGTTGGATTAGAATAAGGGGAGCCAAGCAAGCAGAGAGACTGAGTGACTTCCAGAAAAATTTCTGGGTTGCGGAGGGCAAGGGAACTACAATTCCGCATGTAGTTAGCAACATCAACAACACGATTTCTAGGAAGCCCAAAATAACGCTTGATAGTGTGCTGCATGATTTGACGAACTGCCGCGGGGTCTTCCACAATGTGACGCAGAATAGTGGCAATGTACGCGGAACTGCCAACGACAGACGCTTCCTTGACACGTTTGAGTAAGTTGACAACGCCACCACATTTCAAGAATTGCAAAGCAAGATCATGGTCCCGCGTGAGGAAGACGAGAAGTCGGAGCACCGAAAGAAATTCATCACCAGGCAGTCCAGGAGTATCCAGGAGTCGTAGGCAGAAATCAAAGACTATTGCCTTGGCCTCAACAAGCGGAGGACCAACAGCAATGACCTCCGAAAATATGGGTTCGCCTTCCTTTGGTAGGGTTATGGTACGAGGCTCAGCTGCAAGAGTGAATAATGCTTCCGTAACCAGTAGATGTGTTGCAAGCCATCGAGGAGGATGGTCGGGACGATCAACACAAGACAACAGAAGGGCGAGAAGGCTCTCTAGAAGTGTCTCTCGTACTTCTTGACTGAGGAGGGTTGGTGATTCGGAGAGTACTAAAGCCAGGAGGCGACATCTATTAGCAAGAGGCTGCTCCTGCACGTCATAAGCGAAGGGAGAGAATGCCTTGACGTCATCCACGAGATCTTGGATTGCTTGTCCACGATGGGCGTTATTGGGGCGAACAAAAATGACATGGAGCTCGAAAAGCAAAGAAACATGTTCATCAATCAAGAGCAGTGCTTGCCGACTGAATCCAGCACGCAAAGGCTCCCGTGCTTCGTCTAGATCCTTCCGCCACTCCTCTGCGCTCTTCCCCACTGGCAATGCAGCCTCAACAGGAGCCTCCAAAATTTCACTGGAGTCTTCGGTTGCTGTGCGTGTCTCCCTCTCAGAAGATGCTGCCTCAAAAGGATTGGTAATTGGCGGTTCTGCCTCAATTTCTGGTTCTGGGTCCGGGGGTAAAGGAAATGGCTGCGAAAGCAAGATTTCGGTGGCTGCGTTGAGGCTATTATTGGTACGTATTAGAGCACGCTCAACAGCAGACCGCGGGAATCCCATATCCATCAATAATGTAACGCGGCCTTCGTCAGCTCCAGGAGGACGAGTATGGATGATTGGAGGAGGAAGAACCCCGGATCCAGCTTCAAGTGAAGGATCACTCTTCATCTCTTCACCTTCTCCGTTCACGAGTTCGAGAACTGTTTTGACAATCGGCTTGCTGACATCCAGGGGAGCGGAAATTAACCAAGGTGCACTCCATAGCGCCTGCACAAGGGGAAGAACTGCTGTTCGAAGCCTGACCAGAAAGTTGTGTGGTTCAAAATATTCCGGATCGGTGTCTTTTTTGTCACGAGTAAAGAGGAGAGATGTCTGGCCTGACTCGATGAGGGGTTTCGAGGAGATGATCGGTCGGATAAGATGTAGAGCCACTTTGAGCGCGGTGAATGCAGCGTTGAGCTCGACGGTGTCAGGCTTGGTTCGCTCTTCCTCGCCCAATTTCATGATCCTTTCAATTGAGCCCATCAACGTCTGACAAACATTCATGATAGCCTCAAACCCTCCTGCTTTGAAGAAAGCAAGCAATTCGATCGTGTTCAGCATTTGAGTGGTTCTCTCTGATAGGGATATCGAGCTGTCAGAGAAGACCAGAACAAGTACGCAAAAAGCATTCACCATCTACAAGCAACACGCTATAAACACCGAACACGACGCTGTAATATGCAAACAAAGAAGGCACATCGTCTGTCAACGAAACGTCAGGTTGAACCTCGAACAGTCATTGATAAGGACCCACCGAAACCATGAACTTCAAGATACTTGACCATTACGTCTGCAATGGTTGCCGATGTATCGTTGACTTGCTTTCTTTGAGCAAGTTCTGGATTGCGCCTGGCATGGAACATCTTGACCATTGCTGGAGTTGAGAAAATGGCATGAGAATGAGCTTCCTCTTTGAGATAGGATGACGTACATTGGAACAAGGGCGCAAGAGCAGCAGGCAAACCATGCGTCAGATGCTTGAGGGCAGCAGCGTTTTGCTCTTGAGGTCCGTCTCTCTTCTTTTCCATTCCAGTCCCTGAGGATGAAGGCGCAGCACTCTGATCACCGCTGGCTTCAACCGGGGCGTTGTGCGAACTATCAGCATCTAGAAGGTGGGCAGTCGAAGGGTTGGGCGTTGTTCCCAGTGGGGAAGGCGGAGGTGTGACCTTAACAGCAATACCACGCGACACAAGTCCAACATTGAGAGTGATATTCTCCCAAATAGTTGCTCTGTGAAGGGATCCAAGGTTACCCAAGACCTCTGAGGACATATTGTGCATCAAAGTAAGGAGCAACCCAATGGCGGCACGCCCGTGTGCATATCCAGCAGTTGAGAAGACATCTGAGAGGAGAGTTACACGAATATGGAGGGTGACAAGGTCTCGGAAGCGACGGTTAGCAGTCTCGCACTCCTCAGCTAATATAGGAAGAAATTATGTATGATCAAAGTATAGGTACAGCGAATGACAGACCTTGAATGTCAACAAGAGGTAGCAGCTTTGAAGGCTCCGTGATTGCGTTCCAGAAGGATCGGGTCTCGGTGAGAGACTGCTTTACAAGTTGGACAAGATGCTGGAGTGTTTCGTCACTCGCCACTTCTGTCAACGTACGCATCACTTGAACCATTGAGTCAGAGGCGACGCTGTTGGCATAATCGTAGGGGAGACAAGGCAAGCTCGTAAGCCTTCCAAGAAGGTCCAGCCCGTCGGCAGTTATGAAATCTCTACAATGAGGGGTATGCTGGAATAGGCCTTCTAAGAACTGTACGAAGCAATTAACAATACTGGATTTCATGTAAAAACGACCTTCTTACCCGACCTAAGGCATCGATGAACAGGACAACAGTATTGTCATGCGATTTGGGTTCTGAAAATTGATCTTCATCAGTTGTTTCAACACCACCAGCAGTCACTTCTGGCGCAACGACAGTAGGAGCTCCTTCCACGTCCTCCATTGCAACATCTTCGTCACCCCATGATGAGGTGGGACTTGAAGGAACCAGCTGATACCAATGTTTCAAGTCATCTGGAACCTTGTACACCTCACCGAGCTCTTCAATCCTTGTGATGGTTGCCTTGATCGCGTCAAACACGGCAGGCTTGAGAGATGGGTGATGGCGAATCAGCTCGTCGATGGAAGTTCCAACAAGGACTGCGTTTTCCTTCTCAAGCAGGACCTTGAGGTGACGCTCTGATGTGAAAACAGTCATAATGCCTGGGATGATGCTGGGACGGCGAACGAGTTGAGCCTGCCCAGCCTCGTTCAGGCAGAGCGCACCGATCGCATTTGCTACACTTTGGATTACCTAAATTGTGAAATTCGACTCAATCTGAATAACATAAAATGCGATGACACTATTTGACCTTACCTCAATTGAAGGCTCCAGACCAGCTTCAATGGCTTTGTAAAATGTCTCGGGTAGTCCAGCCTCCTGGATAATGACTAGTGACGTAGGCTCATTGTGCACAAAGGTCGCCATAATGTTGATTGCTATATCACATCAGATTTGGAAGCAATCCATAGAAAATGTGAACTCACACAGCGGAAGGATAGTGGGGCCAAAGACAGCTCGATACTCCATAACCTTTTTTATGGACTCGAGAAGAGACAAATCTATCAGACCCCGAAGACCCTCTGCTGTACCGGAGGACTGCATCATACGGTGCATTGAACGAAGAATATGCTTCAGAGCAGCACTACGTGCGATGGGTATTTCCCCTAACCATGGAGATAAAATGTAAGTACGGATATGTAATACGTTGTATACTTCAACAAACCTTGTGATCCAACGATATCGCGGGCCACATCTGGTGAGCCGTGTTCCTTGATGTTGATATCAACTTCGTACTATAAGATCGAGTCGCATCGAGACTAGACGAAATTAGTGACATGGAACGCACCTCGATCCTTTCGACTAACGTCTCGATTCCACGTGAGGCACAAAATATGTTGAAGGCATTAGTGTATCCATATAGAATGCTGTCGATGAGCTGCATAGTCTTGGACAGAACAGGAAGGCGACTGGGGATTCGGTTGTTGATAACCTCGATCAGGACCGGTATAAGCCCAGCACCAACGACCATATTACCACCCGTTGAATGTGATGAGATATAAGCTACAAAATTCAGAAGGGCGTCGATGAACGATTGAGGAAGCGTTGATTCCGGAGATGCTGCATCCGCCAAAGTCTTGCGAACAAGCGCCATTAGGATTCCGTGATTTACGCCAGCATTGACGGCCGTCAAGACTTCCTGGTTACGCTGTCGATAGCGCGCAAGGGAATCGAGTGCCGCTACAGCTGTAGTCTGGAGATGTACATGGATGTCTTGATCAATCTGAAGGAGCTCCGAAATGTGCGCAATCACGTCGGGCTCATAAAGAAAGAGAGAAGTCGAAGCTTGAGTCTCGGGGTGTGTATGACCATAGATAGCGATCGCAAGTAGACGAATAATAACCAGCTTGACACGATCTGCTTCCTGGCCAGGCGCCAATGCTTTGGCGGCACGAATACGAGTCAGTAGCTCGAACTTCTCGTCGTCTGGGACTTTGTGGGCATTGACCAAATCAGAGAGCAGAACCATTACTGGTTTCGAAACCAATTGCTCTTCGCTAATGTGTATGGTGATTGCTCCCGAACCTGATGCCGCAGGCTTGCGGGGAGAGCTTTGCGACACCTCAAAGGGATCCGCCTCCATCTTCTCCTTTTCTTTCTCCTTTTCTTTCTTCTCTCCATCTGTTTCTGTCTTGTAGAAGCTAAAATTCACCTCGCGGGCTTCCACTGGAAGTCGATCTACTTCAGGACTCCCTTTCGTCTTAGCGAGATCAACGAGGCCGATGCCATATTCACGAAGATGAGGCCATCTCTTGACGAGGGACAATAATTTGGGTGTTGAAATGCCCAGGGCATGACTGACTGCTGTTTGAGACGAGTACTGCTGTGCGGGACGCAGCAGGACATTGAGGGCGAGAATGATCACATCGAGATCCTCGGCAAATAACAGCGCGTTTATGCGCTGAAAGAAAGAGAAAAGTATATTTGAATACTTAAGAGGAAAGGAATAGGCAACCAGCAACAGACTCACATCATAAGAATTGAACATTTTTCGGTTGGTAGAGTTCTCGAGCAAAAGGCGCTCAAACCTGAGTACCGCGGTCACCGTCCTTTTGGTTGATGGTGTGAATTCAGTCAGTTGGAGGTCCTCCACGTGGTATTCACGAATAATATCTTCCAGGACGGCGTCGAGCTTGTTTAGGACTTTTATCCAAGCATTGAGGTCTGTTCGAGGCCATATCCACACGTCGATCTGAGAAAGGACATCATGTAGGTCATCTGTTGAGGTATTGAGGAGTTTGTTGATGAGTTCCGCGATTTGTGGCGGCTGGAGTTGTCAGAAGACATGTCAAATCGCGTTCAAAGATGTGAAGATACAGGCGCGCGTGAGCAACCACTCACCGGAGGGGCCACTTTCTTGGATGAGCGTAAGATCTTCATCGTCCTCTACAGATTGGCAGGATGATGGAAACCCGGTCGCTGCGTAGAACTGCAGATGTAGGAGATCCAAACGCCTTGTCTGAGTTAGCTGAGGAAGAAACGAATTTCAGGGCCACACGTTATTGCGTCAGCAAACCAAATTGAGACATATAAACACAAGGTTTCTTTGTTCTTTCAAGAATTATTTGAGCATGTGTATTGAACATTATGTCCTTCTCATGCATAGGTATATATATTAAGGGTATATCTACTGTACTTTGACTGTTTTGGGCGCACCGCCTTCAGCCTCAGCTTCGGCTCTAATTCCTTCGGCCTCGACTTCCTCCAAAAGTTTCTTCTCAATGGCTGCTCGAGCTTCTGTAGAGGCACTCTTCATTGCCTTTTTCGCTGCCGCAACACGATCTCGATATTGACGGTACTTGTCATCAGTGCCAAAGATGCGGTCCCACCAGCGGAAAGAAGTGGAGAAGTTATTTGTGAAAGCCATATGGTGGAAGTCGTGGTGCTCAGCACCAGACCAGAAAGGAAGAATGTGCTGCAATGACCAAGGAAAATCTATGACAATTGTATCAGCTTTATATTTCAGTCAACTGAATGTGGCGTACCGTAGCCACTGTGTGCATCAATAGCTTGGAAAAGGCGAAGCGTAATCCAGATGTACATTGTGACAATGTGGAAGTTTTGTGTGAGGTAGCAGTACAGCAGAGGACCGAGGATCGTTCCCGTCCCGAGTATCATAACTTCAGCAGGATGGGCATACTCGGCCGCAAGACCAAAAGGTGCGGAATACTTGTGATGAATCTTGTGGATATGCTTATACAAGACACCAGTATGAAGTGCTTGATGAGCTGGACGAGAATAAGAATAATACAATGTCTTCCAACCAAAGATGACTAACCCAGGAAATGGAAGAAGTCTTCAAAGAAAAAGAAAAACGCTATTTGAGGGACCATTGCCTTCAAAGGCGGGAAGGGAACCTGATACGTTGACATGCCAATGGATTCGGCCAAAGGATGGAACAACCATATCTTTGAAGGAATCGTGCGTTAATAGCCGTAGGAGTTGATAAATATGAATAATCTACCGTAGGCAATTCGACGGTAAAGTGAGAGAAGAGCACGAGCCTAGTACATTCCCACTGCTGTTCAGGTGTAGGAACTTTACTAGGCTGTAGCTTCCACTTGCGGAAGAAGGGTATAGCATCAATTATAATCCAGGGGATAGCACGTCCGAAGTAAACAATCTTTGACAGGAACAGAAAATTATTGAAAACGTTCCTAAGAGATTGCAACAAAGCACATACCTCGTGGAGTAGGAAGCTCATTAAACCCGTCGCAATGACGGGGTTGCCAATCATGACATACCAGGCAGACCACTTTTGCTCGAACCAATTGAGGGAGGAGAAATCGGTGGCGGAGTAAAGACTAGCACCCGATGTACTGTTGAAGGACATCACGGTAAGGACGAGGAAAGGCCGTGCGACCCTCTACAATTTATAAAAATTGACAAGACGGAAACAAGTTTTTGAGCACACCACTTTCAAGTGGATTTTTTATCACGTGACAATTTGTTGGGTGATTTCGTGGCTGGGCTTGGCACGATCGCGTTGCGGCGTTCTAGCCGTCTCTCGACCAGTTTGGCTAAGATCCTCATTTTTTCAAGATTTCACGTATGGCAAAAAGAAAGGCTAACTTGGAAGACTTTGTCGAAGAAGACGAAGGCACAAAACCCTCGAAACGCATTCAGGTTCATCTTAGACGCCTCTGGCATTTCGACTAGGCTGACGCGTCAATTCTCAGAAGCAGAAAAACAGGGCTCTTAAAGATGAGTCTGATTCAGACTACTTTGTAAAACAAGAAGCGGATGAAACAGACGAATTGGAGCAAGACGAACCTGTGTCTAAGAATCCCAAAAGTAGAATGAAAGAGATCGAAGTATGCGCCACTTGTTTTTAACGTTAACATGCTTTAAAATTTACAGACTGACGAAATTACCGTCAAAACCACACCTGACGGTGACAAATACGTAGATTTGGGAAAGAAGAAGCGGGCGACAGTACGTAGCTTCAAGGGGACACCGTTGATCGACATTCGCGAATTCTATGGTAATGACGGAGACGAGAAGCCAGGGAAGAAAGAGATATCATTGACATTGGAACAGGTATGTCCAGAACTATATATGTATCATCATCCATTATACTATCTTCAGTGGGAGACCTTGAAAAAGAATACAGAGATCCTGGATGAGCTCTTAACAGCGATTAAGAAAAAGTGAAGCATGACACTATTTCCTTCTTGACGACATCTGTATATACGAAGCATTATGTATAAGTATAATTATTTACTGTATGTATTTACTGCCAAGTATAGGACCATTTGAGCCCTCCATGGCACGTGAAATAAAGAAGCGATCGAGCGCGCTAGTAGGCCAAACCTGCGGCCGCCTGGTGGGCACCCTCAAAACCCTTCTTCCACAATCCTTTGATCCATGCTTTCGTGATGATGGTATAGGCCTGGATATCCATAAATATTTCTCCGATGACTAGTTTGGCATATTCTCGTCTGAATTTCCTACGCGGACGAGTTTGAGGTAGGCAATGAATTGAATTCAGGTGATAAAAATACACACCACCAGCGCGTAAAATATCCGCTGAGTAGGGAGAAGTCCAACTTACTCCTTTGCATGGCATCAATAAGATGCTTGCGCTCGTCCTGCCACACAGCGTATGTGCAATACTTCGCAGTAATCAAGAATATTCGGATCTACAGCGCAAACAGCTCATCAGCTGCAACAAAGAAAATTCTGTCCATAAACCCTCGTACGTTAGAATGTGTCGTCATTAGTGCATAGTCCAAACTCCTGATTACTTGTGAGCAAATTATCATGACCAGAAAATGTTGGGATACCGAGTCAAGTCATTCAGTTTGAGAACCATAAGCACCCTCCTCGGGACTCGGCGCAAAACATCGAATACCGATGTGAGCAGGCCCTCTGTAGAAACGACTGCGTCCCTGATCGCGTCCAACTCTGCTTTAGATTGAGGTTGCAAATCGACCATACTAGATGCGCGGCGGAAAGAACTGTTGTCTTCTTTCTCCCTATCCAAGTCAACCGAGCCCTGAAGTGCTGCACGTCCAGTGAGGGCTGCTTCAAAAACAGGGTACTAGATAGAAATCCGTCAGCAGCATAAGATTCTAATAACAGAAACATACTGACGAGATCCGGCCCAACATTTCCAACGAGCTCCGCGTACTTTCGTCGATCAAATGTGGTGGTAGGGGAAGCGGGAGCGATGAGAGAAAGCCAGAGTTTCGCATAGTTGACACGAAGTGTAGGATCAAGGTCGAAATACAGTCCATGGTCAAGTAAAACAATTTCAAAATTGAATGGAGAGCGTGATCCTTTGGGAGCAAGGCGGATGAGCAGATTTCCTGGTTACGGCATGAATCAACAATCAATTTCAACTTTCATAGTGGGAGTTACCAGGATGGGGGTCCTAAGGGTAATTCTAAGCTTAGAAACGAATGTTTATCGAGAGAGAAACACGTACAGCGTGAAACCATCCGTTGACGAACACCATTTGATTGAATATTCTCGACAATTCCAACGCCACCTTGTTACGATCGATGTGAGCGTCCGCTAGGTATTTTAAATCGTCCACGCGTGCTCCCTGGATGTATTCCATAATAAGGACTCTTTTTGTTGCCCCTATAACCTCGGGTATATATAAAGACGTCTGAATAGATTGAAAGTCTTCAATTGTCCGTTCAGCATTGTCAGCTTCAAGTCTAAAGTCCATCTCTCTTGGTAGATTAGTTCGCATTTCCTCCTGGAAAGCATGCATGAAATCAGTTGGTTTTCCCAGGCATGAATTATACGCACTCCGAGCCATGTAAATTCGAATTCCGGGAACCAGTATTTGACCCAACCTGCGTGACGGCGGTATGAGATAACAGTCTTCCACGATCTAGACTTGTGTCAAACCCAGAGTGACCTCCACCATTTTCATGTCGATATCGCAGAATTCTGCGAGGTGCGGGTGTTGCAGCTGTAGACTCTTACAAGACCTTTCTGGTACGGTTATGAATGAACCACACCTTGACAGCCACCTTCTTCCCTGTCTCCCGATGTCGAGCTATGTGAACTTGAGCCAAACTCGCAACCCCGATTGGAGTCGGGTCGAACTCATCGAAGACTTCTCTGAGCGACATTCCCATATCTGTCTGGAACAGTGCATCAACAGATTCGTACGGAGTTGGTTCGCATTGGTCCTGTAATGGTCGCATGGTGCTAGTCCATTCGACCGGAAGAACATATAAAGAAGCTATATGTTGTCCCATCTTTATGAAAACACCTGCAGTCGACGAGGTTGAGTGAGAATCGAGTTTCAGACGTGTCACAGTAATCCAATCCCAACCTCCGTTAGCCAGTAGAGCACGAAGCACTCTTTGAGCACTACGAGTATGACACTCTGACAGTGCTTGATCATAATCCGCATCAGTACCATAACTACGTGCGAAAGTTGCCTTGTAGTCCACTGCGCCAAGGATCGCTGCAACTGCTCGATCTCTTGTCAAGTCGCCCCACGACATACAAGTTGTTCGCCTACCTCCGACCCTAGAGCATCTTACAACAGCAAGCACAGTGTGTCTGAACGGCTGCGAGGTACCGTACGCGACCCAGCCTGCACCCCCTAGTAGTAGTAGAGATACGGGTATAGTCGACGTCCATGCGCTGCTCGACAAGGTTCTGGTGGTCTGACTGCCTGGTCGCCTAGAACTCCTGATAAGACGAGCTTGATGGAAAAGTGGCTTTGACAGATGGAGATGCCTCCGCCAACTTAGGGACTCACGATGCAGGAAGTTCATGAAATCGTTTGAATAATATTAGTGGCTCAAAGCCAGCGGTAACTTTTCTTTTACCCCATATGGTATGAAAGATCGAGCCTTCCTTTTGTGTAGAGTGAAAAATTATATCATAACTTTATGTGCATAACGGAGCACCGGTTGTTATCTTCGAAAATTTTTGGACCCTTAAAATAACTATATTTTGCGTGGAAAAGGTTAAGGAATGGTCTAATTTCCAAGTGGCTTCTTGACAAAGATCTCTAGACGTATAGTATAACCTTCCATCTTTTTCGATGTTGTCGGCATCCAGATGAAAGTGGTAGATCGAGACACTGCCTGGCGGATCCAACAGGAGTGATGAAGGGAGATTCTTGAACAGTGGTTTATACTAGAACAGTCAGAGTGTCACCAGTTGGCCATTGTCGTACAGAGGTATTGCCATTTTAATCTGTACTTTAGATTCGACCACCATGTGTTTTACTCTGTTCATACAGAATAGAAACTACTATTAGCATACCTGCGGCCCACTACTTCTTGGTGACCCTTGGAGCGCACAATAGACGCTGCTTGTAAGCTTAGAAAGAAAGTCGAACGTAATGCTCCATTGGCACTTCGACGGCAGCGTTGTGTCTGACCGGGTCAGTGGGTCATTTGGGTCAGAGATTTGGCCGGTGAACAGAGATCAAACTTTGTTCTGATCTACCAAATGGACCTCGAGCAATCCCATTCAGGTTGTACAAAGCTTCATGGCTCGCCAAAAAGAGTGGGCATGGGGATCATTTCCATCAGGACGATGAGAGGTTCAACTCAATAAACTTTAGTGCTCCCTGCAAGTTCTATACCAATGCATGGAAATCTGAGCGCAGGAAACACGGATTGTGTCAGCTGGGAAAATTGGAGCTGCACAGTGTGGAACAGATCAACCTGACCTGCCAATAAATATCGTGCCGAGTGTGTGCTGCACATATTTCGCAAGAGTCTTCTGTAACGTAATCGAGACCGAGCTCCACCCTCGTCACCTCGATCGCCAGCAAAGCGTCCTTCAACCGCATCTTCTCCCCGCAAGATACAGCAATTGCACTTAATCTGCAGGGCTATTAAGGATCATGAACCACCGATTTTCATGAAAGAGAGGGGTAACAATATGAGGTTTAATCACCACTAGCCGCCAAAGTTCATTGAGGTTAGGCATGAGCGAGTCGACCGCGAGTTCCTCCTTACCAGATGAACTGACAGTGAAAGATCTCAGGGGTGGCTAGAGAACGAGCGACGAGGGACAGGAACGAGACAAGTCAGGAACTTTAAAGGCCTTCTATTCGGTAAAGAGTCTCAAGCAGGTTGCAGTCCTCAGTGAATTGAGCCAACTGTAAAGCGGTGAGGAAACCACAGCCCAGATGGTACTCTTTGATACTCGAAGAGACGGAGTAAACTCGTGTATGGTTGGTTCTACGAAAACACGTCAGTTGATGCACTCAGCTCTCCAAACTGATGAGCCCGTCGTGTGCATCGCACCTCGACAGGGTCATGCCCGATTCATCAAGTCGTGAGTGCCTGTATTGTACTGATATCATAGCCACTTGACGTAAACATGGCCACTCGTTGGCCGCTGAGTGGCAGTTCACAGGTCGCCTGCAAGTTCGCGCACAATGGAGGGAGGTCACACAGCCCACAGGAGCTGCAAAAACGCTCGTCAGATAGCAGTGATGCTGCTCCCGAAACTGCGAATCAGAATTCCACGCTGCGGGCGGACCTCCAGGCAGCGCCCAACACGATGCATTCCTCCCTCGAGCCGGAAATAACACATGTAGCAGCCCCTGCACACGAGGCCATCCCGAGAGTATTTCCAATAACCGTGGGTCCCGATACACGACTCGGCAACTCGCGTGAGCGCGTGGCGATTTTTGGAGAGGCAGGTGTATGCAGCGTCGCTTCTGTGCATTGGTCGGAACGGCACTGCTGGTTGTCCGAGATTATATAGGCATGGAAGTCCATGAATGCGGGGAATGATATATTGCTCCCGAGGCAAAGAGGACGACTGACGGGTTTGTCAGAAGTGTGTGGTCAAAGATGAACATGACGGGTCTAGACCATGACTCGCAGTGGGTATCAGTGCTCGCGGCAAGCTCCGGTACAATAGTGCAAATCGGCAACAAGTGCATTGTCACCTCATGCCTGATTTTCCTTGACTCGTTCCACAAAACTCGCCGTCGAATGAGCTGATATCAATACCCGAAAACATCTCTAGTCGGGAACATATGATAGTCTGAAAGAGGCAATGGAGTCCCTCAATCAATCAATCAATGAATCATAACACTACAGCAACTTTAAAATCACCAAAACGTGTATCGCACCATGACCAAAACCCGAGCCTCCGCATCCCATCGGCAAGACAGAAAGCATCAACCATCGCCAGGCCACAGAGGGAGACCCTCATGGGTATCCAGAAGCTCCGAGTCGCCCTTGGAGTCTCTTCCCCGGTGATTGAAAGTTTAACAGGATACCGCTAGGGTAATGACGTCCCCGCGCTCCGTGAAAAGGACGCCACGCCGATCAAGGACCCTGACTAAAGATGATTCGATGATATGCCCCGTGGGCAAAGGTTTCAGGTGTTTCTTGGCCTGGGCAATGTGTTGACGGCTTGTGAGAAAAATAGTGTTTAGCGACTTGACATGACGTGGAAGTGCAGGGGATGACTGCAACGTAACAGACAGCGAAACAGCGATTACAGCGATACACGAGACATGTTTGGATGTAATTTTGCGTGATGATCGTGACTAGATCAACATCATGATGTAGGCAGGGGTAACGTGGAGCGGCGACGATGATGATAAAGTTATGGTAACCATGGCTAGCAGAGCCGCTAGTGAGTGGGTAGATAAGTGTGTAGATAGTATGGGTGTCATAATGACTGTATGAGCGGGCATGTGTGAGTAGAGTAAGATTAGTGATCATGCAGGGAGCAAACAGCTGGGATATACGTATTGAAAGCAAAGAGGAAAGAGAAAGAAACAGGAGAGGTATATACACATTGCATTGCGGGTCAACGCGCCTTGCCTGGTTTTGACACCTCAGCATAAATCGACAGGGGGCAAGTGCCTCGGTACAGTAATCCTCAACATTTCACCGTCGAACTCTGCACGCACATGGACGAGGTCTGCATCGTATCCGAATGAAATGCGTCGTTCAAAGTGGCCTGGAGAGCAGAATGTTATTCAAGCACCAGAAACAAGAGCTCCGAGACTGACCGCCTCCATTTTCCCAACAATCGGCCACGACATGGAGTATCCTTCTCTTTTTGGTTGCGAGGGTGATTGCGTCTCTCTTGAAACCGGGTAGCCTGACATTGAGCCTGTACGCTGAGGCACTGGTCTCGACCTCAATCGATGAATCTGGTGGTGGAGGAGCGCGACTTAGAAACGGGGCTGGTGAGGCTGCGGCTGAGAGGACGGTGGGGGGGTCTGGGGCGGGATATGACGCAAGCGTAGACGCGGACGCATCAGGCAGGGAGCTACTCGAGAGAGAGAGGGACGGAGGACGAGATATGTCGCCTACTTCGGAACGGTGGGCCTGGCGAATGCGGGCAGCGTGGTCTGCGGGGTCTGCTGGTGGGCGTGGAAGGAGGTGGACGGGGAAGTCGGAGGGGAACTGGACACTTGCTGAGCAGTCAGATGAGGGGAAGACTGGGGCGGAGAGGTTGGTGGAGGACGAGTCGCAGGTGCACGGCATGGGAACTGTGGCGCACGAGGGCAGAGGAATGTGACAAGGAGAGTCCAAGGATGTGTGGCGCTGTGCAAAGCTGGACGAAGACATGGCCAGTCGTTGGACAAAGCACATGATGTCACCTCACTCTGGTTTCAATGTCGTCATCCAACAGTTTGTTGCAACGTGCGACACCCTCGGATCTCTCCGCCCACACCTTATGTAACCGCCGGCGGAGATTCGATCGCAATGACATCACCCTCTACTCCGACAGCTTATTATCAGGTCAGTCTCAAGTCCAAAGCTTCGCCTCCAATGGCGTACTGATCAGCCGAAGCCACTTGCCAGTACACGCTACAGTATGTACGCACCAAATCCTGTCAGAGGTGAGTCAACCACTCGCGGGGCCTTTGGTAATCTCGATCGACAAGGCAAGTCTAGATCTATCCGTATGTGGTTTCCTCCGTTATCTGTTTAACAATTGAATGAAATGTCGGACGCTCAAACTATTCTTTCTCAGACAATGCTGACTTCATCTATCAGAGACATCTCATCGCTCAGCATCTTCGTCTTTGCGTGATGTCTGCTGTCTCATCAGACCCTCGAAGCGCGAGTTATACCTCTGGCCTTGTCTTTGGCGATGTTGAACAAAACCAGCCTGAAAGCTCACGTTCAGCTATGTCTAACATCTACTCCGGTTCCAGGCCGTTTAATAGACCTCTGACGACACAACAAATGCAGCTTTCACCACCCCGCGATGATGCTATGCAAAATCCAGGATATCCTGCCGCAGCTTCGTCTCTTACCTTTGGCAGTCCTCCGTCACCTTGTGATCGTAACGTATACACGCAATATCCTCGGCAACCCATAAATCCAGAACCCTACCCTCATTCATTTCGTCCCGTAAATATGCCCACCGCTGTACAGAGCCCAGAGTCTCCTCAATTCATAGAACCCACCACCAAGGGCCCACCCGCCAACGTACTTTATCCGCATGACAATTCACCTTATCGATTCTCGCAACCATTCATCCCAACCTCCACCGGCCCTTTTCCACTGACGAATTACCCACCCTACCCTCCTCCGCAAGGGGGCTTCCCGTCACCTTTAATGTTTGCACCATATTCTGCGACGCCGTATTACCAGCTGCAATCTCCAGATTCTGACAGGCAAGCAGGTTGGTCTTATCATGCAACCCAGCAGTCTGACGTGACTGCTGGGTATCAAAGTAACTATCCGGCTCCATATCCAACCTATCCACAGATAGATACTCATCCCACATCCGCTCTTTTGCTACCCGAAACCCCTTCGCCGAAACCACCACATCCAACTTCGCCTGAACAACGCCTTGATACAGGACCTGGTAGAGGTGGCAAGGAGCCACTGGTCCGCCGCTCTTACCATCCCAATCCTCCAGCATATCGCCTGCAATGGGTTATGTGGGTTGGGAACGTACCGGCGGACGCCACACACGACGAATTGTGGCGCTTCTTTACGAAGTTTTCGGAAGGTACTCCGGATGCCGCCGCACAGAGTGGTGTGAAGTCTATATTCCTCATCTCCCGTACAAGTTGCGCATTCGTCAATTATGAGGCAGAAATCGACCTTAATGCGGCTATCAAGCATTTCAACGGGCATCCGCTGCGTCCAGGAGATCCGCGATGCCCAAAGCTTGTGTGTCGAATCCGAAGAACAGATGACGACTTAAAAGCTGGAGTTGGCGGGCAGAGAGGTATGGGCATGCACATACGTTGGACCAAGGAACAAATAGCAGGTGGTCCAGACGCAGCATCATTACAGGCATCTTCGGATGCTTTGCCGAAAATATCCATCTCCGATAGTGAAGACTCGAATGTGTCCATGTCACGATCATTCCCAAGCTCAACCACGTCAACTACTTCAAGCTTATTGTCGCGCTTTTACCCTCAACGCTACTTCATCCTCAAGTCATCAAGCCAAGTAATTTCTCCGTTTTTCTGTCTATTTCAAACGTTATCTCATGGTTTATTTAGTTTGACCTGGATCTGAGCAAGGAAGATGGGTTATGGGCAACGCAGAAACACAATGAAGGGATTCTAAACCAGGCATTCCGCACCAGCAAGGACGTTTATCTGATATTCAGTGTAAACAAGAGTGGAGAATTTTACGGATATGCGAAGTAGAACATAGTTTTGCCATCTATCACCACGCAAAACTGACACTGCCGTAGAATGACCGGATCGTCACCTTCTTTTTCGCGTAAGGACGACAAAAACCCTGGCTTTGGTATTTTGGCCGAAGGCAATCAACATAATTATTTTTTCTCGCCTAGCCCAAATCGTCTAGTAGACCAGTCTCCCCTTCCAATGAGCATGGACATGAAATACGGGGCAAACCTTACGGGTCTTTTACCTCATACACAAAACGTACTTTCGGCCCCCGCAGAACTTGGCACTATTCACGAAAAGCTGAGTGTGTTATCTCCAGCTGAAAGACATAGCATCGACCATTTGACTCTTGCATTGGTTGATCACGTGCCTGAGAGGTTTGAATTGGATCCTCTGGCCCCGGTGCGGGCTATACGGCATAAGCCAGAAGATAGTAAGGTGCCAACGGTAGAGGTCGTGACCTGCGATGTACCTAAGGGGCGGCCCGTGGTCAAGGGCAGCGGCACCGAGGGAGGTCAGCAAGCTGGTGGATGGGGAGGGTCGTTCAAGATTCAATGGCTTTCCACGGAGAAAGTTTCGTTCCAGAGGACCAAGAAGATACGCAATCCGTGGAATCGTGATAGGGAAGTGAAGGTGTCGAGAGACGGGACGGAGTTGGAGCCGGGTGTTGGACGTACGCTTATAGAGCAGTGGGCGTCGTTGGCGAAAAGGCGGTAGCCCTCATGCGCTGTAACCCTCTTAGTCGAGGCACGTTGTCAATTGTCCTCTTTATCTTTCTTGAGACTGGTTGTGTATGATATTATGCGAGAGAGATGGAACCCGAGTGTATATGAGAATAAAGTGGATCATCTTACTTCAAGACCTGGGATCTATTAGTTTTATCGTCCCAGCACTTCCGGCAGAAAGGAGATGAAGAAGATTTGAAGACGCAGACAGAAGGTTAACACTGCCACCCTGTCCCACTCCGTTGCCATTGCCGTCCTGCCGCCTTACCTATTTGTTTTGTAAGCTCGTCATCTACAAGTAACAGGTGCAAAAAGCAATCAGGCGCAAGATAGATTGGGTTAGCATGGTGGAGGGTGGATAGACGTGTCGTTGGAGGGACCAATCGACCGATCGTGCGCCGATGGCAAGTTTAAATCTTAAAGATGACTCGATACGGGGACATTAGAGCGTAGCTTGTTTTTGGGTACGAAGTCTGATCTCCTTGATAATATTCCGTTGCGCGTCCCCCGTCTTAGAACAGACAACCGCTCTCTTACATTGTTAAACCGATTGCGGGGTAGACAGTGAAGCGCCATATACATAATTCATCGTCAAGTGCAGTGCAGGTTTTTCCGCAACTTTAGAGTTGCTGGAAATCGAAGGCGGTCCAGAACGAGATTTATTGGCTGGATATAGTATGTAATGGCAGATCCAGTACCGGACGAATCACGCGCAAGGCGAGTCTGAGAATAGCGGAGCATATGCTGCTGACGTATAACATGGGATGCGTCTCCAGACGAGTCAGCCACGAGGATGGTCAGGGAGCACACACGATACGAGTTAAAACTTTAGCGATTCGGAACGCCGTCGGTCAGTATTCGTAGATGTGCGCCGGCGAACAGGGGGGATTGCACGCGATAAGCTGAACATATGAAGGGCTCAGCGGTCGGGACTAATATATTAGATCTGTCAAAGATTTGTATAAGAATCGAGAATGGGTCTCTTGATTTACCGAGTTGTTAAGAGACCCCTTGGGCAATTTGAATTGTGTTACCTTGTGTCGTGCACCAAGGAGTAGTGACAGTTTTACCTTAGGCTGATCCATCTGACGTTTGCAGGTGCTCCTGAATTCTGAATTGAGATCAGCAACGAACAGAAACAGCTGAATGAAGGATATGTAAACGGGCGGACACACGAATAGGCTATGTCTGTAGCTCCTTGACTGAATTTTGGTGGATTTATGATATCGGAGTGCATTAAGTCAAGTCAAGGAGCCTGGATTGAACCAAAAGATAACCACCAAAATCGACGAAGAAGACGAGACAGAAAGCAACGAGATAAAGTCGACAAAGTCGACTTGTACAAAGTTATAAAACGCATCGCAGGCACGTTTTGAATTTCTTAAAAGAAAGTGATCGAGGGCAAATCCATTAGCAGGGAGAAGGATATCGGTTATTTCCCTGCCCCAAAGAGGCCCAAAAGTCAATCACTCCGGTCCGATTCTGTACAGAGTCAAAGCATCGATACATAATAGAATCGGTACCTGCAGACAAATGGGCTGAGGTCGGAAACATGCTTGCGCTCGTCAACATTGTGGGCGAACATGAAATCCGGAGTCTCAGAATGTGCAAGAATGCGCTGACAAATAAGTATGGATGCGAGGAGGTCGCTTCTTTTGGTCGGAAAAACATCGTTCGCTGGGGGAAACGGTGAGACAACCGAACCGCGTAACTTTGGGCGCTAAGCATTCTCGAAAACCAGATCGCGGCACGTGTTCGACGCGTTTGTGCCTCAAATAGATGTCACATGTGCTTCCAACCGGTTGTCCTTTTTTGCCGAGCTTTTGCAAATCAGTGCCTGCGCATGGGCGTGTTCACACAAAACACAAAAGATTGCGGAAAACATACCCCGCCTCTGTGGGTCCTTTGATAATGTAGACTCCACAACATTCAGGACTCGTGTGGCAAATGCACGCTCATGCATGTATGGGTCAAAGCAAGTCTGGGCAAGCAGACTCTGTTCCCGACCGATCATCAGACTATTTTATCTACGTGCTTTGCGGATGCACCTTGGCGTTTCTTTTTTCTCTCCTTCCCCTCCCCACTAATTGGCGCAGGCTCCGCCTTCCCCGTATTGATCTCGCCCTGAAATCACCTTGTGCGGCAAATTTGCCCCGGTCGTACATTCCATAAAACTCTCGTCGCTTGACTCATTCTCGCCTGGCTTTCGCCATGGCCACACCGTCATTTCTACTTTCCCTCGCTATACCCTTACTAGCCGTTTCGGTTGCGGGTCAGACAGCTTCTATACCCACCCCAGGACAGCCAACACGCATTGGCGTTCTCGGTCAATTTGAGATCATCGGCGAGAGTCTAGTCAGCGCACAACAAGTAAGCGGGATTGTCAAGGTATTAGGCGGGCACTCATACGCGCACGCCGCAGCTATTCCTAGGCACGGAGAACAATGTCTTTCTTGTGGACAAGGTCGAGAACAACCCAACAAGAATCGATGGGCATCCCACCTGGGCATCGGGTGTGTTGCGCTTAAATTTCTTAGATCGCCTCTACTCATAGTGCAAAGGATGGTCTCTCGACTCGAATGCCCAACGTCCAATGGACGCCAGAACAAACTCGTTTTGTGCTGTACGATGGCTTGTCTTGATCTCTTGTACTTGTCTGATCTCAACTCAGGGAGGAAACGTAATGGGCAACGGGACATGGGTCAATGTCGGTGGGAATCAGGCCGTCACATATGGAGGTGACGCTGCCGCGAGCCAGAATGGCGGAGGGCCATATGATGATCCAGACGGCAGGCAGTCGTGAGTTCTCAACAGTATTTCTATCGCGCGTCCGACATCAACCTCCTCTCTTCATCAGAATCCGGTACTGATTACAATTGCAATAATCGCGATGTTTTTATCTCACCAACTTCATAACAGCCTTCTCAAACCTTGCGACGATGGCAAATGCGATTGGTCATTGTCACCAGCTTCAACTGACCAGCGATGGTATCCCACCGTGTGAGTATACTCTTAAAGAAGCCATTGTAGCGATTCTTACCCATGCGCAGAGAAACGTTAGAAGACGGAACCCTCATCATTGTAAAGTCGGACTCAATCACATTCTGACGTCATACTCACTCTTATTTCCAGCTCGGTGGCTGCAGAAATGGAGGATACGTCAACAGCGCTAATCAAGACAATCCCACCTACGAATTCTTCCCACCGAAAGGTGCACCTATCACATTGCCCATCCTCCAACGCACACTACCTGCCAACTTATTCCCACTAACATGGCTTCTTCCCTCTGGCCGCCTTTTTATTCAGAGCAATTGGGAAACAGTGCTATATGACTACAAGAAGCGAAAAGAGACACCTTTAGACGACATGCCCGACGCCGTGCGCGTCTACCCAGCAAGTGCTGGAACGGCAATGCTGCCACTTACCCCAGCGAACAATTGGACAGCGACAATTCTATTCTGTGGCGGTTCAAACGTGAAAACAAATCAGTAAACTCCCGGTCTCGCTTTTACAGGTTGGGACGTAAGCTGACGAGTTGTGCTCACTTACAGATGGCTCGATCCTGACTGGATCATTCCTAAACACCCAGCGTCGACGTCATGCGTTCGCATCACACCTGATATCTCCAGGTCGTACGTACATGACGACCCGCTCCCTGAGCAACGGTCAATGGGAAGCCTTGTTTTCCTCCCCGATGGTAAAATTCTGTGTTTGAACGGCGCGAAGATGGGTACAGCAGGGTACGGAAACCAGTCGTGGGCTATTGGCATGTCATACGCGGATTCTCCGGTGCTAGAGCCTGTGATATATGACCCAGCAGCGCCTGCCGGACAACGCTGGTCGCGCGATGGTCTTGGTCCTAGCACGATACCACGGATGTACCACTCCTCCGCTGTGCTTCTGCCTGATGGTGAGTGTCCAGCCGTTTACGCGTTTATCTTTTCTGACGTAGGTGGCGACGTAGGTTCGGTGTTTGTGTCGGGATCCAACCCAAATTCCGATTACAACGTTGGGCCGGACATCAAGTACCCAACCGAGTACCGCACGGAACGGTTCTACCCTTCATACTATAACTCGCGACGCCCCCAGCCTGTCGGTATTCTTTCTCAGCTGAATTATGGAGGTCCAAGTTTCACCATCTCCCTTGACTCGGATGATCTCTTTGGGGATGTGAACAATGTTAGGAACGCAACCGTGGTTGTCGTCCGGCCCGGGTTTTCCACCCATGCAATGGTGCGAAGCTCATTTATTCATGTAAAGGCCATCGCCTTTTAACATTTGTTCAGAACATGGGCCAACGGTTCGTGCAACTCGAGAATACATACATAGGCTATGCTTCAAACAACACAGCTGTCCTACATGTCAGTCAGCTTCCACCGAACCCTGCCATTTTAGCCCCGGGTCCTGCACTCGTCTTCGTCGTCGTCAGCGGGGTGCCATCCGTAGGTGTCGAGGTTATGATTGGCTCAGGAAATCTTGGAAAACAGGAGATCTTACCTATCGGGGACCTTCCTGAATCGAATGTGGCGCCGGCAGACGTTGCGCATGCGAAGACGCCTAGTGGGGCACATAGAGTTGGGCAGCGACTGCAATCCGTATTGTGCGTGATTGTTTTGCTCGGTTGGGTCATTGGAATGTGATAGGCGTCAATCAATTCTCGGGTTTCAAACGCTGCCGCTTCCTTTCGTTTTTTATGGATGGGACATGAACATACTACTACTTTTTATGGATTGTTTGCTTTTTTTTTTATCAGACTTCTCAGGGGACATTATTATAAAGTTACTATGCGCAGCTAAAGTAGAATAATCAGGATTGCCAAGCATGTATAACTCCATGACTGCTTCGAGAAGAGTTTTGGGCCGCTCCGATCAAATAACCGGTGTTTACTTAACCTCGGAAGGCGTCACTGATCGACCATTTGACCACAATCATTATCGTCGTGCTCTGGCGCCTTGCCATGCCACCAGCAATGAATTCTGTCGAGATTGGCCGACCAGCGTTCAACAGGGACTTTACCAATGCTGTGGTTACCCCAACGGAACCCTTGACGCCAACGGTCGCAGCTCCTGTGCCTCGGCCAAAGACTACAACCATGCATGTTAAACGTGTAACATTAACGTCAAAGAAAAACTGGTGGATGGGTGAGTTTTATGTGCTTCATATCCTTCACATATGCAGTAATTTTGAGTGACGACGCAGTGGAGATGGATGAGGAGGAAGAAAAGAACACAATACTTGTCAATGAAGAGATAGGAAGTGTTGATCGAAAAATGCACTATATGCATGGAGCCGACGAACAGAGCCATGATACCAAACGCGCAGAATCACCACCGCCGTCGCCGATCTACAATCCGCCACGACATCCCACATCCATCTTCTCTTTTCCCACTCCCACAGCATACAGCGCGCCACCGAACTCGACAGCAAGCATCACCCCGTGTGCACGTGGCTCGGCATCTGAACTATTCAAATGCGTCGTTAAAAAGCCTGATGTTGTCCAACTTGAGATCAACGGCGAGATGCACTCAAACGCCTCGGACGTGACAGTGCAGTTTCTGGCTGAGCTTCGCGTTTACACGACTTTATCACACCACCGTAATATCTGTGCTTTCCTAGGTTCGCTGGAGAATGTTGGCATGGTCCTCGAATATCTCGACGGTCGCACTCTGTATGACGTTATCGTTGCTCGCCCGCCTCTAACTGAAGTCCAGAAGATCGACTACCATAATCAGCTCCTAGATGGCCTTACCCACCTCCACTCATACGGTCTATCACATGGTGATCTATCGCTCTTGAATGTTCAAGTTATTTCCCCGGGAGACACGATCAAATTATTCGACTTTGGGCGCTCTGTGTCCGCAGACTCCATATACCGCGCTCCAGATGACGAGCCGGTAGACCCTTTTGATGAGCTCCATCGCAAAGCGTCTGCATCTGCTACACCCAACAAACTCCCTGCGCCCAAGGTCGAGCAGATTCACCCTGGTACGCGCCCTTTCTCAGCACCTGAGATCTTGCGCGGGGAATGCCAGGACGCACGTCTTGCCGACGCGTATAGTTTCGGTATGATCTTGATATGCCTTGATCGGTGCGAGAGCGTGGATGTGAAACCATGGGAGCAGCGCGCGGATCAGCTTCCTCTAGGTTTCTTCAACGGGTGCGTGCTGTTTGAGCAACGAGCGAAAGAGTATTTGAGGAAGTGTACCGAGGGTAGGAGGAGGCTAAAGAAAGAGGACATGCTTCAACCACCCTTAGTGAGTATGGATGTGGAGACCTAGTCTGACATTCTACAGTATATCGCCCTGCCTATCAACTTATATCTTGCATCCTATGCACTTACGATACCCCACACGTCCTTCCCTTTGCTGCTGTCACATCGTACGGAAGTTTGCTTGCTGTATAAATCATTGTAGCCACTATCATCAATTACGTCTCACAATATTCAAGTATCTCCCCTCATTCACATGGAATCAACATGTTTATAGCATGGTGATCAGAGTCTGTGGATCAAGTAGCTCGGTTACGGCAACCACCGGACCTCAAAGTCGTCCGACTTCTGTCGCAATGTTCACTCTTTTCGCGCTCAAATAGTCGTTCATTACATATTCATAATGGAAAAGCATTGGGTTGGTCCTTATATCCAGGGCCCTACACTCCATCCTGTCCAAGAGAAGATCGTCATCTTTGCTCTGCGAGAGTTGCATGTTTCTATTGTACTTGGTCATGACACGCAATACATAATCGTCGTCTCTAGGGGGCTGACCTGGTACATTCGAACTCGTTTTGCACTGAAGCAGCATGCTCCGTGACTAGAACTGAGTCCTGACCTATCCTTACTATTATAAGACCCTGAAAACATATGCTGGTCTCCGCCAAGATTACCTTATAATTACACTCAGTTATAAATCTGTCCGGCCGACTGATATAATCGCCACATTAATACTGACGTGGTGGAACAAAAAAATTACCTCGCCCAATTTGTACCGTCGTTCTCAAGTTTTTCTTAAAATGAATCAAAGCTGACTTTAATATGGTCCAGTTTGCAAGTCATGAGCCCTCATTCTTGACTGATTTTACCGGAGCCTTTGGGAGAGGCGACCGAAGTGTAGCTTCCTAGTGGAGTAAATGGAGCAAATTACAGGTTTTCCGACGATTCTAAAAACGATTCTGGTGGACGCGACATAAAAGAATTGGGAGTGGCTCTTCCGCAAATTCAGCCCAGCCTCTCTATGTGATTGACAAGTTATGGCTGATATAGCGAATAGGATGAGAGCTGCTTGAATTTTCAGCCAAGGACCACACGTGAACCTTGTCAGATGCGCCACTCTGAGCTAACAAATGACGTATGAGTTTCAGAGGGATATATATTATATCTCAGGTTTCATGAAGTCAATTCAAAAACTTGATACTCAAGGAAAGTCCTCGCAAACAATGTCTGGTACTCACGACATTCTCGCTGCTGAACGGGCAGCCGCTGCAGTAAACAAACAGTCTAATCAAGGAATATGGCAAGGGCAGGCGATAGGTCCGGCAGATTCATGACAGTTTCCAAAAAGGGCTAACGTCTCCCATTGTAGGCCAGACGCCTCAGGAAGCTCCCATCATCACAGACACTGTAATTGATAAAGAGGCTACTAGCGGCCCTGGAACTGGCCGCACAAGTGCTCTAGAGACACTAAACGGCGCCACATCATCCGATGTTCACGATGGTTTCGGTCATCCTGGATCTGGCCAGTCTTCACAAGAATTACACCACGATGGCAGGCGAGGGCGCGGGCGCAAACCGCGAGATTGATGAGATGAGATGGAGAACAACAAATATAACCATGCGAACAAGCTACAATTGTATTTGTATAGCGCCACGAGGCGAAATCTAACAGAAACTATTATGATTATGTAATTGTTGTGCGTGTTTTTACGTCCCCTCAAAATTTCTATTGTTCAACTCGGGCTTGAGGCCATGACCATGCCCCAACTTGAGAATGTCTGGTGCACAGAATCCATAAAGTGTTTACGACGTCTCGCTCTTTGTAAATGCAAAACTGATCGATCGATCACCAGAGACGGAACGCGGACCTCAACTAATGAATGTTCAAGAGAAGCAGCAACCAAGCATGTAACGTAGACATAGAAATTTCCAGACAGAGCCCTACAGCCGGTATTGTTCGAGCTGAGAAGAAATGAGGGATAATAAACAATTATTTGAGCGGTACAAATAAATTTGGACAGAAGGCTTGTTTTTACCACCATCAGGCGTGAGTATGAGTATCGTTTCCTCGTACGTATCGTCGCGCGCGCCTGTCTTCAAGATCAATGTCCAGGCTTCTACCTTCATGGACCACGTCCTTGCCATCGTCGCTGGTCTCGGCGTTCGCATCGTTATTGACGTGGTAGGCTACCAGAACCACAGACTCACAGGTTCGCTCGTTGGGCTATGGGAAGGAGTTGTTGTGCAGCATTTCATCAAAAAGTCTCCTCAATCCCTTGATCCATTCGTTGCCTATGCTTTCCGCGTCTTCATTGACTTTCTCCTCACCGAAAACCTGATACGGCTCGTCCTGACCTTTTTGTTCACGGGGATGGGCATCGTACTTGCGGACATTGCGCCCAGAGTCTGGGTTGATACCGGTCTGAGGCGCTTCTGGAGACATTTGCGTCGGGATCTCTATGTTTTCGTCCATTCGGTACCCTCAGTTCCCTATTTCGATCGTCCTCGTACCGTGCGCTTCTCGCCTTCTCAAGCACCTTCGATCATTACCACACCTCCATCTATAATCACGGCCACTCCCCAAGCGCCCAAGATACCCCTTCCACGCAAGCGCCCGGTCCCGGGATATTTTCCAGATAGTGTGTCCGAAACCGACACTAACTTGAGCGTCCGAAGCCCAGGTTCAGACTGCTCCACTTTGACCAGTCTCATACGCGGCCGCCGTCCAACTGTCCAGACGGAATCAGAGCATTCGTACGACCCTGATGAAGGCAACCGGTCTTCTTCTGGCTCAGGAACATCCACTCCCATATTGAGTGAAGCCGACCTACCAAATTTGCCAAACATCGAGGACGAGGAAGTTGCACGTGAGATTTTACTGGAAGACCTTAAGAACGAAGATACACCTCGGCCACCACCCATCAACTTACTACCCACACCTTCAGATACCACATTCCCAATACGGCTTAATGCTGACGAGCCTCGCGAAGTCCTGCCTCCGTCAGCCAACCTCCCACATATTCCCGATGATGAGGAAGACTGGGAGAACATTGGTCGGCGTGACGTCCAAGCTACATCTCTATCCACCTTGAAGGACAAGTCCACAAGCCCTATGCCTGTCGCACGACAAGTCTCTCCATCTGGTAACCAACCAGCGGCAAGTACACCTCGAGCAGCCGAGCCACAGCCTGCGGATGATCCCTTGGGCGACAAACAACAACTTGAGACGCGTAAGCTCGATACTTGTGCAAAACAACTATCACATACCCCTGTAGACGGGGAGCTAGCAACTGCTAGCCCCAAGCCGTCACCTGACATTAACAATGAGGGTGACTTTGATCTCCTGAGAGACTTCAATACCCCTAATGCCGATGCTTTTGCACAAACTAGTGGCGCTCGAACGCCATTCGGTGCGCAGCTCGCATTGTATGGTTCTGGCACTTTGGGGTCGATATGGGGCTCAGATCCTGTCGCAGATGGCTCTGGAGGTGACTGCGCTCTGTGGGATGACGTGAAGGATGACCAGGGAGGTGCTGGAAGAAACGCATTTGACGTCAATACAGACGCAACAGGATCCAAACAACCTGACGATACACAGCACGATACCGCTGAGACCAGCGAAGGGCAGAACTCCAGCCCAACTCCAGAGTTGGGTGCATCGACTCCTGCGCGTACCACAAAATCCCCTACGACCAAGATGCCACCTAACCAAGACAATAAAGCATCTGGGCCATCAATAACTGACAAAAAGGACCAGGACCCCACGTCCGTACCTCAACCAGAGGCTACAACGTCTCAGTCAAAGCTAGGCATGGTTTCTGCCTCGAACAAACCAACGGGAACAGGACCTTCGAATAATCAACAAGACCTTGGCCCTGCAGACAAAGAAGTTACAGAGCAACCATCTTCAACTTCAGAAACGAGTGGAAACGGGAATAGTCAACCCATTACCCCAGGCGAGAGCAGCGAAGCTGTCACCTTGACTGCTCCTGTCATCGATGAAGAACCTTTCCCGGACAGTAATAGCGATCGGCTCGACAAAGCGCTTGAATTAAGAATGGAAATCGTGCGAATCGAAAAATCTCTCGCCAAAATGAAAGGCAATCTGTCATGGTCGTCTTCTGCTCCCTCCAGAGCTGAGCTTTTGGCTCAATCAGGAAAGGAAGAGGAAACCCTGAAATCCTTGAAAGCAAGAGCTGAGAAGTGGTATAGTATTGGTGCGTGATCTGCGAATGTTTCTGAACCTATCTGATGCTCATGTCGTGTTCTAGTATCTGAATCGGGTGAAACACCGTCTACTCAGGTAGACTTGTCCCAAGCGTCAGCACCAGTGTTCATGGCTCAGGCTCAGACTGCCATTATTTCCTGCCTTTTAAGGAATATTCGGGAATTGGTCATTATTACTGGACCTACTACTGGAAGGCTAGGCAAGGCTCGTAAAATCGCACTTACTACAAGACTTGACAAGTGAGTCCCCGCAAGGGATGTACTTAATGTACTTTTCCCATTGCTTACATCCTGCACATAGATTGAATATAGCCAAAGGTGCATATATCGTCGGTAGCAAGGAGATTACCATCACTCTCCCAACTTGCAAGTCTTGAAAGATTCCTCATGTCTCTCATCCAGGCGACACCCCCCTTGACTTACGACCGGAATGACCTCAAACATACTCACAATGATGTTTTTTTGGAATGTACAGTAACTCTATACTATATTTTGTGCAATGTACACATGTAGTGCCTTCACCTTTTTTGTTCCTTTGAAAATACTGCTGATATATCCACCATATTGTTTCTAGTAGTTCAGTTACGATAGTTTGTCCTACTTCTTAACGTGCCTGTGAAAATCCGCCTGTGGATATACTTGCTGGGAGACCACCAAGACAGGCGTCCGCAGCAGCCTTATCCGCAGTGAGCGTGATGACAATGTCTCCACCCACGCGGAAAGTATCGAAGAAATCAAAGTGGCAGCGAGATGCCGTTGGCACACCATTGATAGTGACGTTCTGTACATACGCGCTCGTACCAGATGGGATAGTTCTTTGCACGGACTTGGCGTCGAAATTCAACGTGGTGATAGTGGTACTAACATTGAGGAAGGCGTTGTGGATCGTATACTTGGGAATGAAGGGGGAAAGGACGATGAATTCTGTAGTCGAGGGGACTAGCAGAAACAATGAGCAATATGAAGGAGACAATTATTCAAAATTCCGCAGATACCTGGGTAAAGTCCAAGAAGGTGGAAAGAAAGAAGAGACGCCATAGCAGCTTGATCGTCATTTCCAGGCAGTCCAGCAGGAGCTATGTCCATGAGCGATTGCACATAATGTTACAAAAGAGAGGTACTGACTTATATCAAAGTTTTTGAAAACGACGTCTCGAACACGATCAACCGATAAAGCAGGGTGATCGGCATAGTGATATCCAATGGGGGTCTATATGGCGACACAATCATTTAGAATGAACTCCAAGGACCAAAAGGATGGTGCTGACTTGGAAAGACGGTTCGTTTCCAGCAAGATAATATCCAGCCTGACACGAAGTAAACCCTCAGGTAGGATGTGTAGTTTTTTGTTGACCTACATTAAAGAAATGATCGAGGCGTTTTACAAAAGTGTCCTGTGAACATTATGAAAGGCATGTCAAACGAGTAAAATAAACTCTGCCCACGTTGCCGCCCATAAGGTCAATCAAGTGCGCAGTGTCGTGAGGAGCAAACCTCGCTCAAGTTTCAACATCATCAAGAATGATGAGTATATCGATGTACACACCAGCTGTATTCCCAAGAAGACGACTCGTAGAAACCAACCTCGTTATTACCCTGCAAAGAGCAAGCACGCGACGAGTTTTTGTCATTGGGTGAACAATCGACGGGATCGGTGGTCGCAAATGTGCCATTTGAGAATCGTTTCTGCATGAAGCCTATTGGAGACAGTGAGTGAAATGGGTCATGTCAGATCCGAACGATGGTACCTTTGAAACCGTCACTCTCGACACTGGGATCCCAAACATTCCGATAGAACTAAGCACAGAATTCACCAATGAACCTTGAAACCTGAGATAAGGCGCACCAGAGAACGATTGGTGTACCTCTCCATATCATCGGTTTTCCCGAGGAGCTGAGACACCTGGCGAATTCCAAAATCTTCGAAAGCATACTGTGAAGGGTTTCAAATCACTTGAAACCATACGGAAGCTGGACCGCACTCGCCTCGAGCGTTCGGCTTCCCTCTCTCGTTTGTCGACCTGTGCTGGAGACATCAAGGACTCCAAATGGTACATAGCCAAATTGCCTGGGAGACCATGCCACTGTGAGTAGGCTTTTCCGTAATAAATAGCACAAGAGATTTTACTTGTAAACATTGACTTGTCTCCCTTCTATGTTCCATTCAGGTGGATTGAGATCTCCGTCAGTCAACAGAGCGGAATATAGTTCGTTCAAATCAATGCCTAAACGTTGTGCTTCGTTGTGATAGTTCACAGCAAAGTGAGAGACAATGATATCGCCACTCGAGCCTGAACATTTCTCAAAAATAGTCTCGACAAAGATCATTGAATGCTGACCTCCTTGCGTCCAGCCTGGCAAGTTGTTGGCACGGCATTCCGGCATCCATCCGTTCTTCCGCCAACCATCGATATAGCTGTCAACGATTTGCGCATACTCGACGGGTGAGTGAAGAGCCATCAATGGGTAGAAAGTTCTGAACTACAAGAATCCATACTCAGTCAGATGTAGGACGTGAACCTCCAGAATATATTGCTTACTGTGTCCCAACTGGCAACGAGCACAGTTGATTGAATGCTACCTGATAAATCAAGACGGAAGAGATGCGCACCTGCAATACAACGAATCAAAGTAAAACGAGGTGGTGTTTTCAAATACACCTTGCGTTTCTCCGGTAGCATTGTTCTGTGCATGGACGATCAGCTACAGTTTCTGATTCAAAAGATTGAACGACAACGTACCGGAGTCAACGATGCGCGATAGAGCGACGAATAAAGCAACTCTGTGATATTCTCCGGCGTATTCGCGATATCGATCTCAACTTTACTGAGCTTCTCTTGCCATTGTGTCTTCGCATTAGCCTGAATCTGTTCGAACGTCGCATCTCCAACTTCATTCTCCGCATTGGCGCAGGCCTGGTCAGCAGATACAAACGAAACTCCTACACGGAGGATTATTTCCGGCTTTGAGGACTGGTCAACGTTGTAAGAGAAAAGAGCGCCTGATTGGTAGACACCGCCAATAAGGTTGATGCTGAGATTTAGGTGAGTCTGACCGAGCCCTTTTGCGTCCAAACCGAAACTGTTGGCTCCAGCGTTAGGATGTATGGTGCGAATCAGTCATGGAATACGCCATACTTGTCTCCTGTCCATACGCCAAATTCATCTAGTTTCTGTTGACCTCCGTTCAAGAGGTCGTAACACGCGAATGCCTGATATGTGAACCTCGTGGGGCCGAAACTATCACGAACGTTTACAAAGAAATTGAAGTCTTTTGGTGTATGACGGCGGACCTTGATCCCCATCGTCCACCAATAGTAATTCTCCCCTTGTCCGGATCGATATCCATTGTGCCACCAGCAAAAGACACAGGAAGATCGTTCGCAAGGTCAAGTACGAAGTATGGCTTGGAACCAACTGGGAACGTGAACCTCTCCAACCCGGCGCGTCGCGTTGGTGTTGCCTCCATCAAGATGTCGTTGTCCAGCGTTTGTGCAAAGTACCCAGGAGATGCATCTATCGATAAAGACAAATTGTCAGGAAATTTCTATCATCAAGACGCGTCTCACCATCTGTGTTGAGTTTACGAAGTCGCTGTCGGGCAGCGAGTCTTGTTGTGCACGTGTTGAACCCGTTGGGACATAAAACGGGCATTACTTCAAAGTTTCCGTATGTGCCTAAGATACTCCGTGAAATTTAGTAGTGGATGTGTCCGGCAATGCTCACCAAGCGAAGATCCAGTACCACTATCATGAAGAGGGCTGATGCCACGAATGAACTGAGTTGGATCAACAACATATCCTATGCAGCCTTAATGAGTCTTTGGAAGGGATCGCAAAAAGAAGTAAAATACCCGCAGGTGCATATCCAGTAAGGTCCGTTGAGAATTTCACCTATAAAATTCGGTTCTATAACAGTCGGGAACTTCGGCAAACTCTCACCATTCCAAACGGCAGAGACGCGCCAGGACTGAAATGATAGTGAACTTCTTCATATGAGTTAGGAGTGGGATGACATACCACACATCTCCATCGTTGTCTGAGTGCCAATATCAATCTAACTCAGAGCAAGCTATGAAATCTGGAGGGGTGCTTACCTGTCCCAATGAAGGGGTTAACGAATGCGGTGTAATCAGGATTAGATTGGTTAGCAGCTTCCTTGATAGCTGCCGAAATTCTTTTTTGCACGTCAGGCGAAGGTTGAGCCGAGGCCCACAACGCTAAAGAGAGCACCAATGCTGCAGAAGTGCGAAAGAAGTGCATGACGAGTAGGGGCTGAAATGGTGTCTCTTCTCGTCAGCCCCTTATCAATGTCTTCGAAAGAACCCCCGGCAAGAAGCACATGGAAGATGCATACTGAGCCTCATGTTTCAGCGAGCGAGGTTGTAGGTCAGCCACCCGAAAGCTGGGATAAAAAATAGATGTGCGGTTGAGGAGTCCACGTCCGGTATCTCGTGATCACTTGCATAGTATTTCAAGGTATATCTACATGTGCTCGGTGGACCAGAAAATATACCTGTGAGAGGGCTAGCATGTACGAAATTACCCAAGCGGGGATATATGGGGGAAAGAAGGTTGTTCCAAAATAGGGTCATGAGTCTTCAGCCCCGAGAGGAACGAATGTCCCGCCCCAAACGTCGTACGTCAGCGGTGCCTCATGCACCGAACAGGTGGTCAGGCGATAACGACGACAAAAGGCACCTTCCGAAAGATCTTGCAGTTGGACTAAAATCGGAGGAGGATGGAGTCACGATGATGTTTGAAGTTTGATTTAGGTACTCACGTGCTAACATACACCATGTTTTTAACCTTTGAGCGCAACTTTCTCAATTTCCGTCAGGATAAGGTCGAGTCCTTCATTCGCCCAGAAGTGGCGTTCGTGAGAGGGTAATTTATTCAACACATATGCGGCGGCGTCGGTATCGTCGCGTCCTATGCCGATGCGGAACCGGTAAAAGTTCATGTCGTTTCCCAATGCAGAAATAATGCTCTTTAAGCCGTTGTGGCCGTTGGCTGAGCCTCCTAATCTAACATGCATAGTTTCGACCTTGTGCGATAGGGAGTCTGAAATGACGATCATAGACCTCGGTGATTGGACAGTCTTGCGACAGGCAGCAGCGATAGAAGGTCCAGAGACATTCATAAGCGATTCTGCAACTGTCAATGAGCCTCTATCAAGAATAGTAGATGTAGAAAGCATACTAGACTTGTATAGGTGAAGGGAAATCATCGTTTCTCCAACGAAGACATTGCCTTGCCCCGAGAAACCAGCCCGGTCGGCAGACAAAGGAATACCAAGACGAGTAGCGAGCGAGTCGATAATTAGTTGCCCAATACTTGGGAACGTGCATGAGGTAAAAAAAAAGATTTAATACACGGAAAAAAGTACCTATGCCGAGTCAGTGGATAAGGAAGATTTCCAAGACCGACAAGAAAGATTCTAGGAAGAGTTACGGTCATTTCTACGCTCTCGAGGAGTATTACGCTTATGTTATAGTCGTTAATGGGATTTAAACATTGTCAGTGCGGATGTGAGTGCTTAGTCAGCTCAGCAAAGATGAGCGGAAGCATCTGGAAACATTTGCACTGTTCCGTGATGTCCGTACTATCACAAGCTTAAACAATTAAACCACCTTGAGCGCTCTCTGATATTTTTGTCTCTCTCTCTCTTTTTTCCGTTCTTTCTGATGAGCTCATCGACGGCAACTGCTCTTGATACCCAGCCTCAGATCTACTTGAGACGTCGTCGGTTGTCAAGTCCCCCATCCAGGCCACCAGCGAGGTTGTTATGCCAACAGATGCCTCTGTCTCTTGAGGCTCTGGATCTTTCACTAGCATCTCCGACACAAACCCTAGCTTCCCTACGGTTCCTTGTCCTTTCATATCTTGCAGAACTCGAGCAACGACTATCCAACTTCGAGTCGCCAGATTTCGAGACATGGAAGACAATGGGAGAGCTTACTATCGAGGATGCCAGGCAATGGGCCAGAACGGCTTTGGAGATGCTTGAGGGGATACGTGCAGATGTATGTTCTCATCTTCCGGAATTGCATTTTGCAGAGTTATCAGTGGAAGCCTTCAAATCCCACATTCCCGACCTTCTAGATACCTCTCGTATCAATGAAATGCGCTCTCATCTTCCAGAAATGCCCCACCTACCTGACATGCCTGACGTCTGCGCCCGCATCTCTAACATGAGACACAAGTTGGACGATGTTCGATCTAGATTCAACGATCTAGATTTCAAGAAACCATTACATTATATCCCTACTCTATCTAGCCACCTAGACAACCTACACTCTCACCTTGCGTCTCTGGAGCTTCCCTCGCGGTTCGAAATAGCAACTCTCGCATTCAGCCCGTTGATCTCTGACTTGCTTGAAGTACTGTTGTCTTCAGAACTTGTCGCAGATATCCTCAGCGCTAGTCCAAAGGAATTTGTCGAAGACACAGAGGATATGATTCACAAGGCTGCCAATGATGTTGCCAACGCTGTCAAACGTTCAGTACAGGGTGTTCGCTTGCTTCAATACTCAGAGCTACCTGAGCAATGGCAGAGTAATCCCTTCGTAACTTATGGCTACCGGTGGGTCTTCCTCAAATTTACTGTTCATTTATTCATTTTTTTTTCTAGATTTATACCCTTAGAGAGATGGCCGATGATACTCTTGTCATTGTTTGCTCTTCATAACGAAACACGTCAGTTTTCCATCTACCACATCTTCTTTTCTCTAACACGGCCTTAGTGAATATTCATACTCACCTCATTCCCTTCTTGCTATGGGGGTTAAACTCGATACCATTCATAAATAAAAACTCAATCGTTGACATACCAGAGCGCATGTTCATGTTCTTCGCCCTCCTTTGCCTTTTTGCGAGTGCCGTATGGCACACTATGTCTGGATGTGCACATGGCAAGAGCATGGAGCTCTGTGCCCGCATAGATTACGTTGGCATCGGCTGGTAAAACACCTGTTTTGTCCATGTTACACCCGTGGTTTACAATTGGGCAGGTTGATCAGCGCAAGTGTTGGCACCGTTGTTTACTATGGCTACACGTGTCATCCAATGCTAGGCCAAGTCTTCTTGACGTTTTGCTTCCTCACCGGGCTTGCAGGCAACGTGTTCCCCTTCATGGATTGGTTCAATAAACACGAATATCGGGTACGATTGTCTTGTTCTTAGTAACCTAGTTCCTGCGCTCACACCATGCCGTTCAGAACTTGCGCGTTTTGTTCTTCCTAAGTCTTGCGTTCTCAGCAATCGCGCCCCTCGCAGGACTCGCTGTCATCCACTCATGGCGGGAGATGTTTGCCTACGTTGGTTTGTATCTGTCGGGCGTTCATTCTCATATCAGTCACTGATTCCTCCTCACCTATGTAGGACCTGTTGTGCCCTCGCTTGTCTCTTACCTCGTCGGCCTCGTGTTCTACGTGATGCACTTTCCCGAACGTATCCTTCCCCGACATATTCAGCACAAACTCGATTGTATCGGCGGCGGTATGTCGTCATGTTACTATCATGTGCTCGTTATTGATCTTCTCCAGGCTCGCATTGCATCTGGCATTGTTTCATTGTGCTCGCGGTCAGCCAGCACCGAGCAGCGATCGCATCTCTTAGAATGGGTCTGCAGTGCCTGGCATCAACTTAATTATAAACTATCAGAATGTCTATTAATGGAAACACTTGATTACTCGTGCTAAATCTTCTGTGAGGCAGTGTAGACGATTGATCGGCGTTTATATTGCATAGTACATAGTGCATCAAAATCATACATAACATATCCGTTGTTAAATCATTCAAGAGCGAGGTTGTAATCTAAGGCGATTGATGACGGACAGGACACCTATCCAGTAATTGTCCGTTACCTGGACTACGTGTGTCATGCGAACGCATTCAAAGGGTGCATGTCCAGGTCCAACCCGTATACCTTTTGTTCCTCGATAATCATTACAATGATCCTGGATAAATTATTGCGGGTAAGAGGGCGCCATGAGAAACATACATTTGGAAACACTGACCACAACGAAGCCCTCACAAATAGTACCTACGTGAAGGACTAGGTCGGCAATAGTTCTACAATTGTGGTGGCTGTTGAGGAGCACAGCTAGGTTCAAGTGATCATATCCCGCTAACTATATGTTGAATCAGAAATGCAAGAAATGCAGGTCATTTACATTGAAACTCACATAAAAGCCAATGAGTGGGGGTTGTACGGAAGCAAGGCGCCTCTGCACCTCGAATTCAGTAATTCCGTTGAGGAGATTGAACGCTGGGCGGGCTGTGGCCCAGTTTCTGATCTCATACAACGGAAACCCAGGAAGACCACGAGAGACGAGAGATTGACACTCAATGACGACGCGTGGTGAGACGGTTGGCCTGGCTGATGCGGGAAGGAGGGACCTGGAGATGCGGACGGTCTGTTGGAATCCGTTGACGCGCGCATCAACTTCGGCAATCAAATCTGCGATGGGTGGCAAGCGAATATGGGCTGTGGCGTTGTAATTTTGCTCTCTTGCGCCACGAGGAAGGGCAGTCTCCGGTGGCACAGACGCTGAAGCATGCGTAACAGTCCAACCATCACGAGAAAGTTTCACCGGTGCTCGACGTTCATTGATTGGGCCAAGGCGCGGAAGTGTAACTTTTCCGGGATTGCCGGTGTTCTGAGCAGCAAAGGAATTGGACATGGTAGGGATGGAGAGTTCGCTTGAGTTGTGGGTGCTAGGTTGTTGAATTAACTCTCACCTGGGTGCATTTTATATGTTTTTCAAAGCTGAGTGGGAGATAATCGTTGTGACGCTTTGATCGGTTGAAGCTAAAGAAGTCTTTGTTGAAGGGCCAGTGTCCAGAGATAGAGTTTCCTAAAGGAGACGAGGTGTGACAATGGATGTCAATGTCGCCATAACTATCGAGTTGGTAAAGCGCGTTGTGTGTGAACCAGTCACTGCTGGCACCCATTAGTGTTTCCTCAAAAAATATTGAAAAAGAAACATGTTATTTCATTTACCGTGCACCATTTTCTGATGATAAATGTCCTTGTGCAAAGAAAATTGTCCTTTCCGACAGTAAAAGCTGGCCAAGAAACATACCACAGAATTCTTTGACCCAGTTCTCGCCAGGAACAGGTTCTGGCCCCAACAGTGAAGTTGAACTGACCTCATTGCTGGGGCCAGAATATGTTTTTCATGGCAAAGGGGTCAAAGAAACCTGCCAACTGTTTCTTGGCCAGCTTTCCATTGTAGAAAAAGGCCAATTTCTCCGTCAGAAATTGACACATTGAAAATGGTATAGCAGGTTTCAGGAAACACAATTGGGCAGCAGTGAGGCCTCTTGCGACAAAGACTATGAGACCCGGAATTAGAGCGAATTTAATTATCATGGACTTCAATCATTGGAGACATTTTCAAAGTACGGAAGTACAGAAACTTACGCCAGTGCACAACAGCTTGAGACCAATCAACAAGGATACTCAAAACGAGTGGTGGTCACCCTCCCCTCGTTCATAGACTACGATGGAGACCCTTCCTTGGCTTTGCCGTTCTCCGCCGTTAATGAGGTTTCTTCAAGGATTATACCTGCGGAGAATGGCTCCTTAGAGTATGTAATACCGTCGCTATTCCCTTCTCTTGTCGATAAGGACTCTTCGTCGTAGTCGTCGTCAAATTCGTTGTTCACTGTCGTACCAAGCGGTCCAATAACCCTCGAAGCGAAATGAAGTGAACCAAGTGGTGGATCCACTTCATCACTGTCGTCGAAATAGATCGACCTGAGCGTGAGAAGGAATCTACAAATGATAATTGTTCGAAAACTGTATTGAAGTCATTGTACGAAGCATAAGAGGCAATGAAATCGTAATAAACGTACACCGGAATGTAAAAAGGTACGACCCAATAGTCATATCCCACGACAGGCTGAGGCTATCTATTTGTTAGCCAGCGCTTCTATGCACGGAATTTAAGATTCTCTACGTACAACGTTATCGAACTGACGTAGCCAACGAGTCAGTATCCAGTGGAAGTGAGAGTAAGACCAGGGAACTTACGATAAGAACGAGCATGTCAGCAAGGGAAAGGATGAGGAGAGCACTTGATTGGAGTACCGAGTAAATAAGATAAGGGAGATGATGACAGCCACTTACCAAAAATATATCGTTCCTAAGGTAACAATAATCATTGACTATCAGACGCTGTTTCATCAGAAATAGAAAGGTTGAAACGCTACCATCTATGAGGAGCAAGCGTCCCATTCCGGGTTTCTTGGAGACAGCCAAGTTGATGTTGTTCCGGAGACGAAATGTCTTCCGGATGGTCACGATGATGACAATGGTCTCCGAAAGTATATCTGCGACGATGCCAGTAATTCTAACTGTTTCAGCATGCAATGTCAGCTTCTGTTCTCTAACAGCACACAGACAGGCGAGTACTCCTGTACAATGTGTATGAGGTCGAAAAATGTGCATCCATTGTCAAGCCTCACACTTTTGTCATGGGTTGACTGCGAGGCAAGGTAAGTCAACTGGCACCCAAATCGGTCAACTGCTGCCCACTGGTGGGCATAAAGGTACTGAGGCTTGAGGATGAAAATATGGATCACTCTGAATTGGAGGTTGCACATACAGCCGGTGCTATGTTTGAAGGAAGGGATAGCAGTAGAACAAACGCAGCGAGTGGCCAGTTAGCTCCTTGGAGAGCGTAAACTCTCAAAGATGAAAACACTTGATAAATCGAGGCATTAATAACAAATATAGAGATGAAGATTTCATACGCGTACGTCCAAACGCGATACTACGCAGTATCATGGGAAATATCTGGAACCTGACCGCGATGTCGCAGCTGCAAACCAAAGTCATCAGAAAGGTAGAATCCACGTTTGTAGGCTGGACACAAACCCCTGATCAAGAAGTAGGTGAGAAAGCATTGTATTATGGAAGATTGAGACATACGCGAGGTGACATGTACCATGACGCAAGGAATAATATTGTTGTCTTTTCGAGAAGGGTTCCATAGCGAAGTAGTACGTATAGCACTGTCGCTCCGGAAATTTTTCTGGACCAAATCTTGGAGACTTCGGCGCCGAATGTTACAACATGGTCCCAGATAAGAAGGGCTATAAAATGTGAACAAGGGATCCCCATAGAACGACCAGGTGACATACCGACCGAGGCGATACTACAGCAAGCAAAGGCACTATGGCAAGTTGAGACTGATTCAATTCAAGAATGAAGACCTACGCACAACTCAAACACTGGGGGGAGTGCCATGTATGCAGGTCGTTAGTACAGGTCCGAGTCCCAAGACATCTTCATATATAGTTCGGCGCGCTCAATCAGGACTTACGAAAAGTCCACACGCCTCATTAAAGCGAAGACTAAATCGGAAATCCAGAGTGTATCTGATTCATCGCAATTAGGGGTATCCTTCTGGAGTGTAGGACACGTGAATATTGATGAGCACCGAAGCTAATGACGACGAAGGCGGATATCAAAATGGATGCCTCGTAAGCTCAGTTCCAAGCCTTGGACGCATAGTAGAAATGAGACGAGCACTTTGTAGATGCAAAGCAAAGTGAAATTCAGTAGGACTCAACTTTTGCTTCAGAATCAACGAGACGGAGATATAAGCAGAGAGTAACATCATCTGTATTGAAGTGTCAGTTCTGAAACCGTTAGGCTAGGGGTATTACGGGATGGCCGGAGACAGTGAACCTGCTACGAATACGTGATACGCCGGCATGTATCGTAAGCCAATGCTCTAGAAGGATTAATAACAGCCCTCGGCAAAGAAAGGCTCCCCACTGATTAACTTGGAATGTCTCAAGTCTGAGCAAGAAACTAATAGTTCTTCAAAGATTGAGACGAGGTACTAGCTGGATATCTTCGGCAAAAGCCGGAAAGACCATGTTGTATACCATCTTCTTTTCAGCGTATCCGTGCCGTATATTGGTTGAATCATATTCGATTGATTCGTGCTACAAGATGATGACGAAGCACAATTCTGTCTTGTGAGGTTAGGCGACTGACAATCGGCACTTCCATATAATTAGTACTTTCTCGAACCTCCAGAATTGCACTGCAGAAATCTGAGGTCAAACCTTCAGAAGCTTTTTGGCCTATGAATACGGAAAAACTCCCATTTTATTTTAGTAAACAGTCGTAGTTTCTTGAGCAGCGGCCTCAGAGTTTACAGGAACAACAAATCCAAGGCGAATTCTTATACTCAATCGACGTTGCTGCTCGTCAAATGACTAAGCGTACATGGTTCCGGGTATTGAGAATTATCGAGGGTGAACACAGGCCCCATCGAGCGAGTTTCATCACAGTTTAGCTTTGCTTCCGTCAAACCCTAGGTCCCTGAATTTGTAATAGAGCTTCAGCGAGTCGGGATTGGCCACGGTGCCACTAGGTTTAAGGTTTGATCCTGACACGATTTGCTTGACTGCGATTTCGATCTTTTTACCATTGACCGTGTACTGAGGCGACATCGTAACAAATCCTGAGGGAAGGGCGAAAAAAGACGAACCGGGATATCTTCTACTTCAAAGATAAATTTAGGGACATGCCTCGCGCTAAGCGCTTTACGGATCTCGGTCTTGATGTCAGTTTGAAGGTTGTGGGTAAAACGGATTCCAGGGCGCATCTTCAGGAACAGGAGAACACGCTCATCTGGATCTTGTGGTCGCCGTTGACCCACGCACAAAGAGTCGTCAACGCTGCCGTTAAACTTCTCCAAGACGGAATATATTTCGCCAGATCCAAACCGGACGCCACTTGGATTCAAAACGCCATCACTGAGATGGGAGTGTCAGGATGATGATGAAAACACAACTATGGGCACAAAGTATCTTACCTGCGTCCCAAAATCATGAGGCCTTTGGTGGCTGTATTGCTTACAATGAAGTCTCCTTGTCTCCAGATTCCTACGAATGGACAGCTAAAATTTAGTGGGGCAGACTAGAGACAAAAAAAAACATTACCAGGATACATGCTGAAGTACGCATCGCGTATCTTTTCACCGGTAGAATCGCCCCAGAAGTATAGTGGTAACGAAGGATGAGGTCTGGTACACACAAGCTCACCGGGGGCCCCTGTATTTTCAACATTTTTCCCCGAGGGATCAAACACCTCTACCTTCATTCCGAGCGACTTGCACTGGATCTCTATTGCACCACACCGTCAACTTTACCTCGATCAAGATGGTCGAAGCCTCAGTAACCCATGTACATACCTCCAGTGTAAACGGGTAAGTTAGACGCCCCTGTGACAACTGACATTGGGTTGGGATACGTAAATCAAACGAAATCTCGATAAAAACCCGGGAATACCGGTGAGTAGATAACGACTCACATGCAGAACATACGTCAGTTCCGCCACTCGTGGAGATTAGGTGTATTCTGTTTTCGCCAAACGCCTTCTGTGTCCATTCAAATAAAGGAGGTGTCAGAACGGCTCCTGTGACACTGATCACGCGAAGCGCTTCGAAAGACCCTATGTCGACTGAAAATTTAGTACTCATCAGGACTGTTTTGCACAAACAACCAGGATAACACAGAACGTACGAGGTTTGATGCCTTGACCAGCGATTTCTGCCAGGAACCGAGGACTAGTGCCTAGAAAGGATACCCTGCAGATCAGTCAGTGGAGATAAAAGTCCACCGCAGAAGGGGCAGACCCTTGATCGTGGATGAACTTGAGGTACGTGCGAAGGTTAGGATAGAAGGGAGAGCCATCGTATAAGATAAGTCGAGCGCCACATGCGAGGCCACTGAGCATGTATGTCCACATCATCCATCCTGTCTAATCTGAAACGTGAGCTCTCAGAATCACGTCTAGGCAGGCTATCCTACAGCTTACCGTTGTAAATTGGAAGTAGGTATCTTGCTGACTCAGTCCCATCCCAATCCGGATATCTTTCTGGTTCTGCAACAAGACACCCTGAATTACATCTCAACATGCAGGTGTTGCAAGCAGTATGCGACAGGGTCTCACACCAGCAGAATGAACGATACATTTGGGCTTCCCTGATGTTCCGGAGCTATACAAAATGAAGAGCGGCTGGCCGAACGGAAGCTGTTCAAACGTGAGCTCACGCTCGTCACCTGTCTTTAAAAAATCCGAAAGGTTGATGCTACGTCGGGTTAATACAAACGTCGGTTGAAGAGGGCCAGGACATACGCCTTGCTTATGTCATGATATATTTCATCCCCTGTCCGTACACTAGGGAGTAGGATGGCCTGCTGTAGGCCTTGATCCGCGAGGTCATTAATCACATCAGAAACTTTGGGTAATAGGTCGACAGTTTTTCCAGAATAGACGACCTCCGTTTCCGCAAATACGAATCTCGGGCGAATTTGGCGGTATCTGTCCAGAATTCCCTATATTACAAGGTCCAGATGAAATCAGAAGTGAGGAAACACATCAGGCTTACCTCCGTACCCATGTCAGTTGCAGTACTGGAAAAGATACCACCAATGCTGGCTGTTGCCAGTGCAATTACCACTGCAGTTATTGAGTTCGTCACAATGGCTGATGTAGGGATTGAGCCAAGGCAAAAAAAATCGATGTAGATCATGGTGAATGCAACGAACCTGCAACCCTATCACCTACTTGTAGTCCGTTGACTCTCAGAGCTGCAGCCATGTTCTTCACAAGTGCGCGTAGTTCACGGAAAGTATAGTTTGTAACCTTGCCAGATTCCCCAGAAGCTGTACACGCTACTCTGTCGTTGTTGTGCCAGAGAAGGTTCTCTGCATAATTGAGTCGAGCACCTGGAAACCATTCGGGTATTTCAGGCAGCTTTCCGGGTACGATAATCTAGTGATGTAATGAAGCAATGGGATCAAACAGTATAGCAATTTAAAAAACGGACCTGGTTAATATTCGGACGTATAGATGATATAATGCCTAATTCTTCCCAGAGGTCTAGCCAGAAGGTGTAGTCTTCCACAGAGTAGTTGTGTAACTCATGGTAGTTTGCTGAAAAACGTGAACGAGACATCAATAATTGCCTGTAGGCGTGCACACACGACTTGACATGAACTAGGCACCTAGTTTCAGCCCATGTCTGCGGTTAATCATTCGGCGAAAAACTTCGACAGGTGTTGCCTCAGGCTGAGGATGTTTCCAAAGCAACCTTGATCGTGCAAAGTATGGGTCCGCAGAGGCCATAGGTAACGTTGACGTGTACAAGTAATCTTGTGGAATGCAATGTTCAGATACGCGTTCGTTGTGGAGTACTGCTCAATAATCTAATGGTCTTTATAATAATAGCAGTCGTGGGTGGGATTTGATTAAGTAGTGACGACTTCTTCCTATATGGAGTGCGACGGCAACCCGGTCCGGAACCCGTCTCCCCTTCGCCCCTCCGTCCAATGCAGTCTCTGCGAGCTTTGCAGCTGGGGAAGATTTATTACAACTTCAATAAATCCTGACGTATACATAAGTAATTTACAAATATTACTCTAGCATGGCTTGTAACAGCTGCATGTCAACCATAAGCGGCTTCAGCTTCATCGCGGGACGTATAGCTACCTGGGGATCTGGACACCCATTGTCCTGATAAGAATAAATAGATTGAATTGGCCAGTTCCTATTGGTGCAGCTGCTTGGGAAGTAAACGACAAGCAAGAGAACATGCGAAGTGACGTCGAGAATTGGAAGCACGTGGCTGCAACCATACTGGTCCGCATTGCCACCTGGGCCTAGTTTCTGCAGGCTATATCTTCGTTGTTTTAGTTTCTTGCCCTTCCACCATCACACATCTACATACGCATGGCGCAGACTCTTCCCCCGACTGCGCCTGCGCCAGTTTTTAAAATCCCTGTCAATGGCCACCTCGCCAATGGTATCAAGTCAGGAAGCACTGAAGGCCTTCAGATTGTCGACGACGAGAAACGATTCACGTCTGTGTATTCTTCTAAACAGATTGAAGCTATGGCGCTTATATATCAATAGACCCGACCTGACTGCTCAGATTGAACGCTGGGGCCTTCGGGATGCCGGCTTCGACTACAACTTGGTTGCAGTTTTCGGCTCACAATCTACCGGAAAGAGTAGGAGGGTTGCCAGCTTCTCAGATAACAGTTCTCAGTCCTTGCACAGGCACCCTGCTCAACAGACTATTTGGAACGACTTTTGACATCATGGAAGAGACCAGACGGCAGCAGACCACAAAAGGTAGACAATCTCCTCTCAGGAATGAAGCACCTGACAGTTACATTACTATGATAGGTATTTGGATGTGTAGAGGGAAGGACATGAACGTCATGGTTATGGATGTCGAGGGAACTGACGGACGCGAGCGTGGAGAGGATCAGGTGCATACCTTCCCAGCTTGACCAAGGCATCAACTCATTTTTCCAGGATTTCGAACGCAAATCCGCTCTATTTTCTCTTGCTTCCTCTGAAATTCTTATTGTCAATCTATGGGAACACCAAGTTGGTCTGTATCAAGGTGCAAACATGGGACTTCTTAAGACTGTCTTCGAGGTCAACCTGGGTTTATTTGGTAAAAAGACTCAAGGCGGGTGAGTCAAGCTTTCCAATACCTCGAGTAAACGTATTGAAACCTATATTCAGTACTCAAGGCCGTACTCTGCTTCTCTTCGTCATTCGAGATCATATTGGCGTAACACCTCTTGCCAACCTCCAAACTACTCTTACAGCGGACCTGACACGTATTTGGGAAAGTCTCGCCAAACCAGCAGAATTCACAGACCGCCAACTTTCCGATTATTTTGACCTTGCCTTCACTGCCCTCCCACACAAGATTCTTGCTGCTGATAAGTTTGAAGAAGAAATACAGAAATTACGCACCCGTTTTGTTAACAAAACTAGCGAAGATTATCTCTTCAAACCCGTATATCACAAGCGTATTCCTGCAGACGGTGTGGCGTTCTACATGGAAGGCATCTGGGTTAGTTGTATTGACTTCCTCTCTTGAGTTACATCTCAACGTCTTATGTCCAGGACCAAGTCCAATCCAACAAGGACCTCGATCTACCTACACAGCAGGAGCTGTTGGCGCAGTTCAGATGTGACGAAATTTCAGCAGTCGCGTTCTCAGAATTCAGCGAGCAGGCGAAGTCTCAAAAACGGCCATTGGAGTCCGGTCGTATCATTGATGGTCTCGGTGCATTAATGAAGAACTGGAGAACCGAGGCGCTTAGTGAGTTTTCTCCGTCAATCAACATGTCTGACTTTTTCTTAAAGTTTCTTCCCTGTAGCACGGTACGATCGTGATGCGTCACGGTATCACAAGGGTGTTTATGGACGCAAGCGTATGGACCTTATTGCCTCAATAGATGCCACACTTTCACCACTCTTCCTTGGCCAACTCAAAAATCTTCATAAGACCTGCCTGGTTACTTTCAAGAAGGAAATACTCGATGGACTGCGTGGGGAGTCGTATAACTTTGCCGATGTGGTGTCCACGGCGCAAGAACGTTGTGTGGACACTTTTTCTGCGGGTGCCAAGGAGGCGCTCGTGGAGGGTACGGATTGGGCATGGGAGGATGAGCTCGAGACCTTGAAAGAAGAGGTCCGGGGTGTCGCTGATCAGTGTAGAAAGGATGAGACAAAGAAAATGATCAATCTCATCGAGGTTAAGAGATTCCAACGTTCTTCTTAAACAGTCACATTGACGTTCTTATGCTGAACAGAAAAACTTCAAAAAACATATTTCTGAACCTGTTGAGCTGGCTTTGAACAAAGCCAGTTCTACGATGTGGGACAGCGTCTTGAAGGTGTTCAGGGAATCCCTAGATAGAGCAGAGACGACGTATTCTACCAAAGCAAAAAGTGGGTCATCAATATTGCTCCTCCCATCACCTTGCTGATTCTGTTAGGCTTCAATTGTACTGAGGAAGAGAACGTTTCTTCTCTGTCCACTCTACAGAAACGTGCCTGGATCGCTTTGCGTGCAAAGATTGATGAGTTAACAGCGGAACCTGTTATACTCAGCAAGCTACGCGCGCACTTCGAAGAACGGTTCCGCTATGACGACGAGGGTGTTCCGCGTGTATGGAAACCCGAAGATGACATCGATTCTGCTTTCAAGAAGGCTAAAGACGAGGTCGGAGTTCATCATATCTTTTGTAATTCGAAGTTTCTTGGGCATTGACCATGGCTGCACAGACTCTTGAGCTCGTTCCTCTATATTCGAAGATTGCTCCTGTCGACCCCGCAGTCGAATTTTCTCTCCCATCCGAGCAATCTGACTCGCTTTCAATGGACGAGTTTGACTTCCCCTCTACTCTTGTCATTTTCACGGAGACGAAGGTGCTTGATTTGACCAACAAGTTCCGGAAGGATGCCGATGCGTATTACGTGGAGGCGAAGCGCAGCACAGTGGCCAGCATTGCACAGATTCCTTATTGGATTTATGGCATGCTTGTTGTTTTGGGGTGGAATGAGGCGATGGCGGTGTTGTTCAACCCGCTGTACTTCACGTTCCTGTTGATTAGCTTGGTTACTGCGTGAGTCTTGTCAAGTCTATGAGTCGTCTCCCTGTTGGTTACACTTCCCGGTTTTTCTAGATATGCAATCGTACAGCTCGGCTTGGTCGGTCCATTGTACCAGGTCTCACGGACACTAGCAAATGAAGTCAGTTTTTCCTTGCTATGTGCTTACATCAGTGTTAATTTTTCTCAATAACTCCAGCTCCAACGTCAAGCTACTGCACGCCTTCGGGAACATTTCAGTGAGCCTGTACTCGCAGAGCCTGTCAGGGCACGAACACATTCGGCACAACCTGAAAACGAGGATCTTGATGAAGAGCTGAGGACTCGACAGCTTTGACATCAACACGATTCATTACGCACAAGAGATGGCATTTCTCACACGTTTCTTATCGTATACAGTCTCGGATTAGATGTAGCACCGGGTTATAATTCAACTGGCGGATTAATCATGACCTTTTAACGATCATAAATGAGGGGCTGGGGCCAGTTTGTGCCTGCCAGAGAATATAACACATGGTCACAATAACTTTAGCCCAGATTGGAACGAGATTCATATTTTTGACCATTGGTCTTATGGTTGTCTCGCTTATCTTGACACCCTCATGAACTTTTTTTTTTTGGATTTTAATCCCCCTTTCGGGCTTATATTTCAAGGTCGGTATACATGGGAATCGTATGTCATCTACCCTACAGTATATCCCTCATGAACTTAAGCTCCCGTGTGTCACTTATCGTGAATTGCCGTCATTTCTGGCACATTCCCTCTGAATATCCGTTAGAACATTATGTTTCCACTCCTCCCCTCAAGGAGCTATCTTTACCAACTTGTCTTATTTTCCAACCTCTCTCTAAACCCAATTCGCCTCATGGAAAACTTTCGGTTTGTATCAGGCAAACCTCATACCACTCCAATTTTTAGTGACAGGTACCAACCATCCCTTTTCGACACGAACTCCAGATTACTTGGAGTCTCGATTTCGAAGAGATTTACCTCGTGATGGGGCACCGGTACTCGTCTTGTATTGGTATGTGTACCAGAAATCGTTGGGCGCCAGTTTCATACGACCAACCAAGGACTTTGAATGTCAATAGTTTAAGTTACTGGATAAGTTCCTTCATGGATTTGAATCGGCGATGATGCCACCTCACAGTAACTCCATGATCTCTCATTTCGACACCTGAACAATCGAGAACAAAACTTCGCTATTGGCTTGGCGGCTGTATCCCGAGAGCGTATCAATTTTACGACCGGCAACCATAGACGCGGCCCTTGGGGCAGTGTGCTGCAGTGGTGTTCTCCAAGTCATTTCTCTTACCTCCGATCCTCCGATCCTCGGTTTCCGTTCCCTTGGTTTGAGCTTTTGGATGTCGTTTGTCGGGTCCTCTCTACTTCGACTTGTTCGCTCAAGCAGTGGTTTAGCAAGAATGGGATCCTCAATACTTTGTGGATGCTTTGAGATCCCCAGTGCTCAGTCCTGGCGATGGTACTGAAAATACAGGGTATCACCATAGCCACTGAAATGTTCTTGATGCTCGCTTCATCGCCAAACCTGGCTATCCGTCTCGTCTCTGTTAAAAATTCTGCCCACGGCATCGAAGGAATGGCTCATCGCTCATCGCTATATTTACGGAAGTATTCAAACAGAGTCGAATTGTGTCCAATATGCTCCCAATTTCGGCTTACCTGAGTGGAACTTCCTTGCTCCTGGCTTACATCTGGCTCTGGATATCGAAATACTACAGTTGCAAGGTTGTAAAAACCATATATGGAGTAAATCCCATAATGCTATAGTGCTCTATGCCGACGAAGAGAGGTCTGCTAGGATGACGTTGATATGGAATATGACATTTGGATCCGAGGTACATGGTTTACGGCTATCAGGATCCATGAGCGCTTCGCTTCGTCTATGCTCTTTTCGATTGCCGTCATTGTTCATTTGTAGACATCGATGATTGTACGTCTCGTGCACAATCTCTCAAAGCTGTCACATCTGCCAATCGCCTTGAATGGCAGCAAGGTTCATCCGGAAAACAGAGGTACGGGCAGTGCTACTCGAGGGAGACCTGGACATGTTTTTCTCATCCTTGTTGACCGGACGTCGCTCTGTCGCTAGTCTATAATGGGTAGGATTATCACCAGGCCGTAGAGGGATTTATCCAAGCAATGTTTTTTTTTGATCGATTTTCTCATATACCCGACGGGGTTTTGCCCTATGTCTTGTTCTGCTCGTGTGTACAAGCTTGTATCTACCGGTTCTCCAGGCAACGTTAAAAAGGTCGTCTGCCATCTTCACACATAATCAGGAGACTGCCTTCTTCAATTTGGCTTGACTCGAGTCGAAATTCCCCGAAGGGGGAACCCGGGGCGCTCGGTTTTAAGCACTGCAGATTTTTATAGAAATGACGGAAGACCCCGGCCGAATAGCTTCTTTGCTTGTTGATGGAAAGGAGGGTGTGAACTCGACTTGTAGCCATCTGGAATGTCAGCGAATCATCTCGAAGAAGCGTGGAGCAAGGTAGACGAAAACAGTGGTTGATTGAGCGCTTTGCTGTGTCCCTTTGTGGATTGGCTGGCTGATTACGAAGATGGATTGCCAGCGCAGCCTTCGCAGATGAAGCGACGGGTTATCATTGCTGTGTAATTGACCCATTGAGAGGAGCATAGAACAGGCACGGAACTTTGTCGTTCCTTCTATCATAAACATCGCTCACAGACTTCCTCCCCAGTGCGTTGTAAAATGGAAGGGGACTTGATTATAGGAAAGAAATACTGGAACCAACTAGAGACTTTCACGAGGCGATGCTTGATGAAGGCTCGTGCCTTGTTATAAAAAATCTAGGTCGTGAGAGCTCAAGCTACGTCGCGGTGTTTAGGTTGTGGTTTTACTGCCGAGTTCAGACCTTGATAATGCCTCACCAGGGTTACATTCTCAAGGAGATTGTGCAATGAAGACGAGCCTTTGAATATCCCAAATACATGCTTCGACAATGTCACAAGCAGTTCAAATGAAGATACCTTGGAATCCCTGATTTCAACTTTGTTTCTCGAGCAAAAAATTGTATATTGAGATGAGTTGCAGCGTGTGACGTTTCACTGCAAGTGAGTGACTGAAGGAGATTCAAGAGTCCCACGACGACTCCACTTTTCTTGTTTCGAACACTGAACGAACGTGCCTCGAGAGGGAGTCTACTTTGAGCTTAACTACTAGCCAGATATGCACATGAGCACATGGATTTTAACGGAACATATAAAAAAAGATTTCTATGTATTATAAATGGTAAATGGCTCGGACCATATGGCATGTCATATAGGTCATACATATTACAACATAAAAGCAGAATAGTGCAGATACGTAACATAAACTAGTTAGTGAGTAAAGCCATGGATATTCAGTAACGCATGAGAAGTGGGGGACGCCATGTTTCTCTCTAGACACACCTGCCCCAGATGCATCCGTCGCAGCAATCTCAACCCTCTATCGAGTCCGGGCAGCTGCATGCCCCCAAGAAACAGTTTGTCAGACCCAAAAATGTAAGGAGGCTCTGCATATCAAATGATAGATGACCATTAGCAATTTGCGAGCTAGTGACAAGGATAATCGCACAGAGCAGATAGTTTCAGACTCTACCGCACCGCCACGAAGTCGAAGGGGAGGTCTATCAGCGTGGACGATGACGGGTATCTGCGAAGGGCTCATAAACGGGACGTTTGGACATGGGTCACGCGTGATCTGTGAACCGGTCCCGTCAGAGTGGCTGCTTAATGAGTTTCCCTACGATGTCAAGAGCACCTTGAAGTCAATCAGAGATCTCTCGCTGTCCGCGATGTCGTCCGGCTCGCAAGAGAGTGTCGTTGAGAAGATGGGCTGAGCTGTTTTAGCGACTGAACCGCGCCTTCTCAAGTCAGCGGGTAAGGAAGATTGACGAAACGTAACGTCGGGCTTAAAGTTCTCGAGGGGTTTGGTCAGTCGTGGCGGGACAAGGCGAAGGTCAAACCTTGCGTTGCGAAACTTGGAGTGATCCCGCACGGGTCTGGACCAAGGGTACGCGACTCATCTAAGAAACTGAAGTCGATGGTTGTGTAGAAGATGGCGGTGTTAAAGGCGGCATGTGCCATGTCGATTCAATATATAGACCCCCAGGGCGCCTATGTATTTATATCGAGCAGGACTAGATCGGGCCATACATATATCGACATGGTTTTATTTGACGATCTTGTGCGTGCGTCGAGTCGAGTCGCGTGTGTCACGTGGATTGCTTCCTCGCTGTAAGCCTGGCTTACAGCATCCCCATATGCTACATATATATTGTGCAGCTGAACAGGTATCTGTCCAGTTGTTCTGCCTTTCTGTTCTGTAGGCACACACAGACCAAGATTACATCAGCTTACCGACTTGCTTATAAAAGTCATATCAAGGTTTCCTTACTAGCGACTTAGTATTTTGCGGGACTGGCACATAACTGGTACAAAAAGCTCTTCCCTCACTTCAGACATAAGCTGCGCATTGGACAGACAGCACGAATGGACCCGATGATTACGTAAGGTACAGCCAGACCTTCTGTTATTGTATTCTTTTATTGTATTCTTTGTAGTCGATGCAAATCTCCATGGGGCTTTCGACAAACTCGGGCTGGTGCTGGACAAAGAATGAGAACATATCAATAAGCAAGTTGTTGATGGCAGCGTTGATCAAGTCAATGGGACGTGCATGCGCCTTTGTGACGTAATTTCCATTCCATAGTGAACCGTCATTGTACTAATAGTCTTTAAAGCACAATGGCAGCTGGCCACTGGCTTCCCTTCTCTTGTCTTCTCTTGTCCTATTTCTTAGCCTTTCTCCCGTTTCGACGTCGCTGGTCGACCTCTGGCAATGTCTGCATGGAACGCACCCCCGACTTACGACCCTCCCTCATCGTCGACCCTTACGCCCTACCTTCAACTCTCTCATCTTCTCTCCCTCGCATGGTTGGCATATCCTATTCTCTCTCTTATCTTCGTGGCTTTCAGGCTCCAGCTCTCTCTGGCTTCAGCCCAGGACGATATAGCAAGTGCAAAGAGCAATCTTCTCGCGAGTTGCCAGGCCGCAGAAAAGGCCGCGACCTCAGCAGCTAGCATGCCGCGGTATATGGCCATCGCGTCCAACGATCAATTCGCGGATATCGTCAACGGTTCACTCAATGCTGCACGCGCAACACTCGTGTTAGCATTGACTGCGATGGAAGGCATTATCAATTTCATTATCGATCTCTACCGTTCGACTTTTCTCTGTTTCCTGGAATTGGTTGTCCGAGGTGGACTAGAAATTTTAATTGGTGCAGTAAACGAGGCAAGTTGTTACGTGTAAATTATTTGATGTCACTCAATTTTCGTAAAGCTCAACAACCTTGTGCACAACGCTGCGACTGGTCTTCGAGATAGTATCCAGAACGATATTTCTTCCGCCAATAGCGTCATACAGTCAGCTATTGATGCAATTAACAAGGTCAACCCATTTGGTGATATCAAAGTCCCGACCATACCGGTTCCCAACTTGGATGCTTTGGCCAATGTAACTTTACCCGACAGCTTCACTCAAGCTTTGACTAATCTCAACAACACCATTCCAACCGTTGCTCAGATTAAGGACGAGATCGAAAGCATGTGTGTTTGTCTGTTGTTTCTGCCTCCTTGTTTGTGTACTCATTCTAGTCTTGTAGCGTGGACAAGCCCTTTGAACTCTTGAAGAAGGACATCAATGACACATTTGGTGCCATCACGTTCGACGCGTCCGTTCTCCCTGTCCCTCAGCTGAACGCGCTCACTTTTTGCAATGATATGGATTTGTCCATCGTTGACGATGTTGGTCACGATATAATCCAGACCGCAAAAATTGGAACAGTAATCTTAATTGTCCTTGCTCTTGTTCTCGTTGGTCTCAATTGTCTCCTGGAGTGGTATAAATGGCGTTGCATGAAGCAACATCTGGAATACACCCGTCAGGCTTGGCTTTCCGACCCAACCATGGTTCATACCCAAGTCGCTTCATCACCTACCGTCACATTGACCGACCATAATCTAATGATGCTTAATGCCAGTTCGGCACACCCACTGCTGACGCGTATCGGAAACAACATTTCAAAACTCTTCCGCCTTACTCCAATCCAACACACACACGTCCAGTGGTTCTTCCACTACATCTTCCACCCTCCGGCATTGGCTTGTCTTTTAATTGGTCTCATTGGTCTTTTGTCCATCCAAATTCAGCTTGCAGCGATGGGTCCACTGATAAACAAATACCAACAGCGCTCCGCCGACGTGACAGCTGACTTCTCCAACACTATCTTCACCGCCGTGAATGGGAGCATGTACAATCAGTCCGCGACTTATGCCAATGAAGTCAATGCGCGCGTTGACTCTATACAAACGACCATTAATGACGGCGTGTTCGGCTGGGTCAACACGACTACTGTGTCCCTCAACACGACTATCAATAATTTCTATGATGATGTCCAAAAAGTAGTCAACACAGTGTTCGGTGGAACTATCCTCGAAACACCAGCAAACGACTTCATTAGGTGCTTCATTGGAACCAAGGTAGATGCCATTGAGAATGCCCTTACGTTCTTGCACGATAACCTCGTCGTCAACATGCCACGCATGAACGACTCAGCACTTGTCCTTTCCCAGGCTTCGATCAACGAAGCTACACAACCCATCGCTGCGGCAGCTATTGGCAGCGGCGACGGCTCTGACGACAACGAAGGACTCATACTGAAGCTCGTCCATGCTTACGCCGAGTCACTCGAAAAAGAACGAGTGATGTTCGGTATCTTCCTTGGTATATGGGGCTTTGTGGTCATTATGGCGCTGTGCATTATCTTCTGGAATACCTGTGGCAAGCGCTTGGTTATGATGCGCAAACGCAGAAGGTTTGAGCGCCAGCAGCGGTCAGGTATTGACGGGCTTGTCGTGCCGTTCCGTATGTCTATCACGCCTGGAGAGAAGGGCTCGAGTCCTTCCCTTAAGGCGAGCCATTTGGACTTGCCATCGTTCACGCCCTTGCCATCGCCTAGAGGCAGTGCATTCTGGCAGTTCAACTTCAGTCGGAATGCGTCCCCTTCGCCGTCAGCTTCGAGAACAAATTTAGCAACCATCTCACCTAGGCCTGGTGAGGCTGAGGAGGGAGGAAGTGGAACCTCCTGGAGTGAGGTGCTCAAACAAAAGTTTGTTGCCACGCCCGCGAATAAGCTCAGGGCGATCGGCAAGAAGTCCATGGGTAAAGAAGTGTTGGTTGCCGATCAGTCTGTTGCCGGCGGGAAGTCAGCTACAAAGTTAGAGAACGTTGGGGAAGGTTCTAATGGAAAGAATACCACTTGGTTCGGACGTATGGCGTCGATGCTCGACAAAGAAAAGTCGACAGCCACGACGGAGACAGGTGCGAAACTGCGTATTTCCATCTCGCCACCCGACTCGGACAAGGGCGTATCGACTACTCGCGTGCTTTCTTCCAGATGGTCTTCATCTCCAGTAGAATCCAGTTCACCATGGAAGAACTTGATTAAAAGTCCTCCCACACGAACGAATGTGCTTTCAGCTCGCCCTGGGCCCAATGACACCCCGACGGACGCTGAGCGCTCAGAGACTCTTTCAACCCCGCCAGTCGAACTTGCACCCTTCGCTCCACCCATCCACGCCGGCTTCGAAGATTCTCGCTACCCGAAGCTCAGCAACCCCCCTCCGGTATCGCCGCCCAGTGTCTCTTTTGCTGTCCCTACCGACGCCCCCAAACCGTCATCTCCCGACCGCTTCCGCTCCACACTAGCCGTGCCTTCTACGCCGCCTGATAACACGCCGATAACGAGATTCCTTACAGGCATCAATGCACGCCAGTCTGCCTCGGCGGATCCGTTCGTCACGCCTTTTGATGATGAATGCAAGGTTACGATTGCTCAGCCTACAATTACGCGCAAGAGTATTCCGACGAATCCATTCCTTGGTCCGCAGTTCGCGGCGTGATTTCCCCGCACTGTGTCATTGACGCTGCATCCTTTCGTCCTGTCATTCGTGGGCTAGTTACGGTGCCGAATTATGAGTTCACGATTCATTGACAATCATGAGTATTATCAAGGACTTGATATTGATGTTTACGTTGCATTTATTTTTTTCCCCTGCATAGGCATTGTCCTCTTCTCTGTAGTTGGTATATGCCATACATACGCACCCACGCGTCTGCATTACATGCATTCTTTCATGACTTGTATTTCTACTGGAGTTCTGCACCCTGATTGGAAACTTACAATATTGTAGCGACTTACATATCATACTTAGTAGTCGTCCTCATTCTCACTAAAGAATTGAATATGCCGGGGCATTCAGGTCGATCATGACGGACAATTGGATCGCCGTTCAAATTGTAAGCTGTCGTGCACCTGTCGTCCCTTGAACTTAAATGCGTAAAGTTGGAAAGTAAACTCTGGTGCTTTGTTCGATATAAGGTAGACACCGACAACATGATGAGATTATGAAGACCAGTCATCGTAAGCCTTCATCTATATGGATGGTACCCGTTGAAAGAATGGCGCTTCTACCTTCAGTGGGCTGGATGGCAATTGGAATTTGTCCCATGAGAAACGTCCATGTCCTGAGCCGATCATGGTGCGTCTGAGCCTGCGCGAAGGGTAACGCTCTCGCGATTCAACGCCGTGTACAGAATTGTTGGGAATTACGAAGGGCGAGTCCTGTCTGAGTCCAAAAATCTGCAGAACGCAATTGGCGCTTTTCAAGGCTTGGCCCGGAATAAATAGACCCTGGCTTCGGCAAGGATGGTGAGGGCGGGAAGAGGGCGGAAGAAAAAAAAAGACAAGAGGGGCGCGTTCTCGTAAAAAGCGTGGTGGGCGTTTTGAAGGAAAGGATGGGAAAAAAGATTGGTTCCGAAGGTGTCGCGGCAGAATGGCTATTTTTGCGGTCTCTTCAGTGGTCGAGCGTCGACATTCCGTACTTGTGACCAAAAACGGTCAGCGCAGATCATTGACCCATCACTGATTCTTGTATGTGTGGCGAACTCCTCACAACCGACGAGTTTTTGCGACTCTGTACGGTAGTACGTAGAAGTCGATTCAGATGTGGGAATTCACAGCTACATCCAGAGAATGCAAAACGGTACAGATTTCAGACAGAGAGGAACAGTGAAGATTGCTTGGATAGATGATAGCGCCGCAGGTACTACTAGGATTGGAAGGATTCGAACACAAACGCGTCCGTGTGCAAGAGGGCGACGGGGGAAAAGTGACTGCTGTTAATCAAAAAGCGAGTGGAGCTGTGACGTACGATGGAGTGGAAGTCTCCTTCCAAAACACGTTTTATTGATGGAGCCAACTGCAAGGTACTTATTCGCCAGATTCAAACAAGGATGTCTCGCTGGCATTGGGACAAAATGGAACCCCTTTTGTGAGGACGTCGAGTCGGCAGACCAATTATTCTGATGAATTGGTGGACAACAACCTTTTCAATATCCTCAGGCTAGAAAATAATTTGTAAGTAAACGAACACAATGATTGGCGAGGAGTATGATTGGTGCCATCAGCTATGCATGCTTTGCTTCGACATTGTGGATGGGCCGCCGCGACTAGCTGTATTCGCTTAGTTTGTAGAGGGAGCTGCGATTGATACACCGCTTGATTGGTAGAGTTGGATCAAATGCCTTTAGGCAGGCTTCCTTTGTGCAAGTCGGGCGAACAAGGCGAACGCGCCGATCCAAGTGAGTCAGGTTGAATAGGACACCCGAAAAAATGTGTGAGCATGATAAATAAAAGGCAATGCTGTTTTTCTGGTTGGCGGGTGACCAGATTTTGTACTGTGGGATAGATAAAATGAGACGACCTATTGGGATGGCAAACCATTGACAAACTTTGGCCGACTTCCACCGGCCCACAAATAATCGTTGGTATCTGTCTTAACCAGGTCCCCCAACATTGCTATCGTAATTTGCGCTTCCTCGATCTATTAAAACGTCCACGCAAAGGGTACACTCCACTTACGGGAAGCAACGAGAGACGTCTCCTTGGGATCAGCGAGTACACAAAGCCTTCCTCTAAACGCATCCCAGAAGCTTGGACTCATGTCATAAGGTGATCATATCTCGGTACAGAAAACATGCAGAGAGAAGTCGATGTGATCACCTCGAGCTACGCTTTCACTTGCGTAACACATTTACGGGCACCCAGCCAGAACAAGTTGCACCACGCTACAGAAAGGGTTTGTTCAGTATTCGCCGCGGAATTATTCGATACCAGGACCATGTTGACACGCTTGGTGCAATCAAGATAACGCTCCAGTCAAAGGCGTTTGCCAATCAATTGCAAGTGAAGCAATATACGACACTGCACTCCGTGTTTACAGGTGCTTGAAAGGCTACTCTGCCCCGTCGCTTAGACCGCCAATTCTGCTTATGACAGCTCTGGAAGTGTTGCACATTTCCCCGGAAACTGGATTTTGGCAACTTCATGCTAACCACGAAGGTTCAGCGTTCCAGTCGCATGAAGCTCCAAGACCGATGGCTATATCGCTGACTTCTTCGATTCAATTCATCGTACAATGGGGTGGCGAGTTTTTCGTTGGACGGAGAAGGAGCATGAAGAATGTTAATCCTTCCTTTGACCTCGTAAATGGAAAATGGACGTGCCATGATTCACAAAATCCCCGTTTCATATGCATTGTAGCGTTCCTGGAAATTCTCGACCTGTTCAACAAGCGCCAATTGTCGCCAGCTAGGTCAAGGTCCTCTTGTCGCGCAGAATGAAGTCTCGACTGCATCGCTAAACAGAGTACTTTGTTCAGTTCGAGATGATGACTGGATAGTGGACCTGCTCTGGTATGCTTTATTCTCTCATAACTACATGTTAAAGGCGATTGGCGATTGGGCAATGATCGTTAGCCCGTTGGTTAGGCCAATAAGTGATGGTGACAAGGTTAGTTTTCGGGATTGGATACTCGCGTAAGACGATGAACCAAAATTGTAGTTCAACGTATCCTTCGTCGGCTTTATTGACCCCCCAGACCAATGAGTATGTTGCTGGGAGTGGCTCATGGAGTTGATGACAATCCATCGTCGGAAGAATGGTGATGGTCTCTGATAGGCACCAATTGAGAGCAACAGTCCGTCAAGTTATCAATGAACAGTGGACAAACCATGGGATCGTCTCTGATGTTATCCACCCCATTATCCTAGGACTCCCTCAAATACTTCCAACAAAAGCTTATCGTCTCCAACTATTGCGTGAAAGCGCGATTCTTCTCTGCGACTCATTTGTCATCCCAGAACCAAAGCTTAATTCATCGGTTAGGCTGGGTCAAGAGCACTAGTCTTCAATTTGGCTTACCAGGGGACCTACCATTGGACACACTGACATTTTCGTTCTTCCTCTACTTCAAGCATCCTCTTGGTCGTCGAAAATGAAGTGGACTGGAGGACGATGTGTCGACATATCAGAAGGCTTGGTCGGTGTTGGTAAACCCGAACAGTTTTTTTTTGCCGAAGCTTTTTGTTAAACTGATGCGTACTTCTCAGGACTCGGCATTGTCTCTTTCCAGAACCAACAGGAAGAGACGGGTCAGGAGCTAAGAATGTCAAGGACATGCTATGAACACACCAGCATTCTTTTCGCCGTCTTCCGCACTAACTTCCTATGGGATGAACGTGTAGTTCGACACTACTATAGGGCCAGGTTTATGCCAGAAACGGGTCCCAAATTTCTAGCTGAACAGGAAAAAGTATGAATCCTTCAATTCAAGTCATTGCTGGACATGTCACCGATACGACAGGTCCATCCACCACACCGTCCTTGGACACCCTCGAACAGCTCTAAGAAGAGCCGCCGTCACCAGCCAGTATTACCGTGTGCCAAGTCTTGTTTGCCACGTCGGATCAGATATCTAGCGAGGCAGAGTTAAGGGTACTATTCTCAAGGTTGTAGGTGGATTATGGATGAACTGACATGACAGTATTTCTCGCTTTAACCAATCACTCAGAATAAATCCGTCAGAAGATGTGCTAGCTGAAGCCTGTTTAGCATTTGCTAGAGGACATACTGTCATCACGCCAAGAGTCAAATCCCGACTTTTTAGCTAAAAAGCTGAAAAGACAAAGAGTGAGAACTCTTTTGCATCCCATCGTGAATGGAGATTGGCGTGCTTTTGACTTGAACACACCAACGTTTTGGTTCTCCATCCGTCGCACTCTTCATGAGTAATCGAGTAACTACAGATATATGATTTCAGTGACTGATGCATACTTCCTAGGGCCGAGCTTTCTCTTCCTTCAAGTCATGGGTTCCTGGAAAGATAGGACGCGGTCCAAGGCTGCATCAGGCGAAGTCAAGATTTGTATAATGGAGTTTTGGGCTCCTGCTTGAGAGTATTGATACTCGATGTTGACGTTGTAGGTGGATGATGGACGTGTCTTTGACATACCACTGCCGTCGATATCTAGTGTCTTATTACTGGTAACCTTGATAGAAGCGTGTTGTCGCTAGCTGACGGATGTCTCCTAGGTTTGAGGTGGACGTTCCGATGCCAGAAACACGTCTCGAGCATCTACCATGACACGGTGAAGAGCGTCAGCCTATCGATCCGACCTTGTAAATGAAAGGTGAACATGAACATGCCGTTGTTCCTACGACCGACGCACATTGAGTACGCTTTCAAATGCACCGCAGCATGTTCGAATATCCTTAGACAGTTTCGACATGAGACTGTTGATGCCAAATGTTGTGCATGTGGTCTCAGTATCCAACTCCAGTGTTCTCAAATGTATGCGGAGATATACTGACGATATTGAAACGACGTCCAACCCCGCCGCAGATGATTAAAGTTTTATGTGCCCCTTCGGCAATGCCTCGCGCCTTATATTTTATATGTCGCAACGAGTGATATTTCCCTCTACATCGTCAGTAGTCTTCCTTACTTTCGGAGCCAACCCTGAAAACAGGAAAGATACCCAACAGCGGATCGATTAGGCCCGAGGACTCGGCCAAATTCTTGGGCTGCCATCAAGAGGTACGTGCCACTCAGAGATGTCGTGACCTTATTCAGTGACGGCGTGAAGAGAACGAAAGGGGGCAAAGGCCCGGCAGTGGAAGCCAATGAGTGGTCATGAGTCTGCATGGAAGTTGTTGAGTCATCTTTGTCACGACAGGCCATCTTATTTTCATTGCCTATCGATTCTTTGACCCACTGACCGGGGGGTTCACTGCCTTCTCTTCTTCTTTCTCACTCCAAAATTTTCACTTGGACTGCAAGGCGTCTGCCCCCAACTCTGTTGACAAGGAAAATACTTCTCAATCGGGTTTGTCCTAATCTCCTCTTTCTGAGGGGTTCTGTGTGGGGTTATAGATCGGCTACCTGGGTACGAACGATACCAAGCTTCGGGATTCCGTTGAAGGCGAGTTACCCTTCCCCAAGTCAGCAGCTTACTCACAGCTATGAGGCTCCCGCTGGATATAACACTGCGAATTGAAATCTTAGTTCCATGATATCAGTCTCGTTTCCCACATTTCTAGTTCGATACCCTCCTTCCCTTCGCCTACAAAGGAGCCTGCCTTTACCTTGTACAATCCAGCACGTACCAGCACGTACATTGACGCTATCTTAAAAAATCCAAATCCTCCACGGACACCGAGCTTTTAAATGATATCTAATGATATCTAAGGTTACAACCTTTGGCACCATACCCTTCCGCTGTTCACAGGTCGAAACATTAGAATCCCTATGTTCTCTCAGGATCTAATGTTAAATCCGGATTCCACCTTAATGACTGATGTATATTGGGATTCGCTGGGATTTTCTTTCTATGTCTTGAAGCTTATACGTAGATATCATAACCGAGTATCCAATATAGAAACGAAGATGATCAATGACCAATGACAGTGTAAGCAAAACTTTCGTTGTTACAACGCACAGCCCAAGACTCTGAATTTCTTCTACTGAACTCTCATGCGTCGTTGCTTTTCATATCGGTCAAGCTCGAAAGAAATGACATGACAGTTCATCTAAGCTTGAAAAGTACGTGAAATCAACAACTCTGACTTGTTTGGATGTTGAGCTGTAAATGCCACAGGACCACAACTCTCGGACGACTTTCTTCTTATCTGCATACAGTGTCTCTGCTTAGTGGCGCACATAGAGTTCATATTTATCCGGGTTTCCTACGGTATGTCACTGTTGCAGTTACTTCAGGGACGCCATTAAGCTCATTTGGTGAAAGGTCCACGTTGATCCCAGGAGCTTGGAACGAAGAAAATATGAACATGCTTGATACCACATGTTTTCATGTAAATGTGATATAGTCATTATGCGGGCCCATCTGACACGGAAAAGATTAGGGACACCGAAATAAAAATCGTTTAGGCAGAGTTCGGTTTATCCCAGCTGTCGAAAAAGGGAAAGCGTTAATTCAACATGTTGCCACCGTTCGGATGAGTTCTCATGCTCCATACCAGATCCTTGGTACTTGAGATGAATCATGTGAAGGTCTGAAGTCTATCACATAACAATCGATCATCACTAGAATACTCTAACAAGGATTCAATGATGACGAGACGAGATCTTCGAATCCAAGAGACCACGTTCGATATAGAAAAGATAACGGAAGAAGATGTTACTTGAGTCGAGAGAAATGTGTCGACGTACACGCTCAGGAAAAATAGAAGCCCTTGACATGCGGTGAATGGGAAGACGAGGACCCCGAACGACAGAAAAAATAATAGATGTTGACAATGCTTGGCCTATTCAGGACATTGGTGACGGAATCAGTGACCGAATATTACTAGACGCAAACACATAAAACCAGCTTATGTTTCCTGTATCCTTCCACACTGCCCCCATCTCCCCTTCATTGGATATAATCGCCTCGCCCCTATTACTGTCTCGCTTATGTATACAGTCCGCTGCTGCTTTGTTCGTCCAGGAGTCAAGGTTCCTGTAGTATATTACGGCACGCTGACTGTAGTGACCGCTTGCAATCTATGATCTTCACTGGGACTTTGGTCGGAGGTTCATCCACCCCCGTGTTGTACTCTGTCTGCTGGCTACCCACTCATATTGAAAGGGTCGTCGCGGGAGTACATTACCATGGGAATGGAGGACTTCGACCATGGTCACTGTGTTGTCCGGAGAAGTAGCGGGAAGCAATGTCGCTGCCACTTTGTCATGTCTCTTTCCGCCAAGGTTACAACATGTCAACCAACAGCTGTAGAGGCAAATGTTCCGCCACAATTGTTCCGTTCCCATAAAAGCACTTTACGTTTTTGACGACTGAGGTAGTTGGTGGTGGTCGTCGCGGTTTCCACTACATACACAACGGACTAAGCCTCATGCTATTGAATGATATAGTATTGAAGGATATAGGAAGTTAAATGATATGAGTGAAGTACAAATAAAGACAAATGGCACAAATGGCATTATAAGTAGCAAATACAAAATACAATTGTAAAAATGAAGAGAAATACCCAAAACGGGAGTGATTCTGTAATATCAATTATGACGTATTATGTTAAGTAGCGAATAAGTACCTTGGATCAGGACGTATTTTTAGAAGTAGCGAATAAGTACCTTGGATCAGGACGTATTTTTAGAAGTAGATTGTCCATTCCATCGTACGTCACAGCCCACTAGTTACATTGTCCCCATTGTCCTTTCCACACGGACGTGTTTTTGTGTTCAAACCTGTCCAATTCTAGTAGTACCTGCGGCGCTATCATCTATCCAGGAAATTTTTACGGTTCTCTCTCTGTCTTATATCTGGATCGTTTTGAACATGCTCACTGTAGCTGTGAATTAGCACATTTGAATTGACTTCTACTTACTGCCTTATAGAGTCGTAAAAACTCGTCGATTGTGAGGAGTTCGCCACATACAAGAAATCAGTGATGGGTTAATGATCTGCGCTGACCATTTTTGGTCAGATCAAGGAGCACTCATATTTTTTATAGATTCCAAAATGTAAGGATAGATTTTTTTGGCAGTCTATGAGAAACATCCTTTTCATCTGCCTTGGCTGTCCACCAAGCAGCCATCCTTTCAAAGTCTGGTTGTTTATTAGGATATTGAATAGCCCATTCTCCACCTGGTTTTACTATTCCAGAGAATAGCTTAGATTCCTTCTCTGCACATATATCTGTTATCTGTAACAGAATATCTCTTGCCTTGAGTCTTTGCTGATATTCATGAACACTCTTACATGCCACACTAAGCTTTGAAAGGTTCAATGTAGCACTAGGTTCCAAGTTCGAAGCCCTCTGATTGACCGTGGGAAAGTACACACTAATCTTCTATATATACACCAAACATGCATGCCAGGTTTCAGTCGTCCTGCAACGCTTTTCGTAAGGAAGAATGAGTTCCATCTTGAGTTCAGAAACATACTGATGGCTTGCAATATCCTCTTGTTCAAACCTATTTTGGAGATGCAGCGGCCATACACATCTTGAATGATCTTGAATGGGCCTCTTGGATAAGCACCCTGTTTTTGTACTCGGTGCCTGAAACTGTATCCTGACGAGGTGCATTTACGTGTTGTGACAACAGGAACGGTGAAACCTCTTTCTGTAGCCCCTATTAGTTTTCTCTGGTCCTCTTTTAACACGCGCTCCGTCGGTTACGCACGAGAATGGCAAGACCTCAAGATACTTCTGCCCCGTTTGTCCAATCCCGTCAGGGTAGCTCCGAGTCGACGGGATGTGAATACTTAAAATGACGAACCTATGAATGGTTACATTCATTCAGTCACCAGCTTTTCTCTTCTTGACCATGTTCAGAGCCAATTTCCTCGCCATATTCCTCATCGTTGCACTCATGGGCTCATCTACCTTTGCCGTGCCCGGCAAAAAAGCCCGTCCGATCAAGGTCTATCACTGTGCGTGTTTTGGTTTTCAAATCATTGCCAATTGCTCAGTTGAGATGCTTTCCAGGCGCTAACGGTGTTGTACGTATGGCTCGTTCTACAACTTCTAATCTATGTTCATCACGATGATCTACAGGATGAATGTAGTGACAATCTTGATCATTAGTTCTGGTGCTGATGCTTCTTCCTCTGTCCCATTAGGCCCCAGAACCGGAAACTGGACTTGCTGTGGACCAATTTTAGAGGGCGTTGGCGGGACGTGAGTCATATCTTTCCTCAGTGTATAAGACCGTTCACCCTGAAAAACTCGATTCGGTTTTAGTTGCCGTCAACTCGGTGAGGGCGAGGTCTGCCTCTTCTAGTGTAACAAACAGCCTGTCAGTTGTAAAGTAGTACTCATACTCACCATCTTGCGATTTGCTTGTCCTATGGTGACGCAATGGAAAGTCTCAATCGGCGCAGAATTAGTAGCTCCTGTGATAGATGATGAAGCTACAGCTAGCAAAACAACTCTCGAGAGTAAGACCTTCATGGTAATGAACTCCGGAGCCTTGAATATGGTTGCGTAATGATAGATACTCGCACGATGATGTATGATGTTGCAAACCCATGCAAACCCCATGGCAGTTTGCACTTATCAAGGCCGAGAACCTCAACGTACAGATGACTTAGTAATTAGATGGAAATTGTATCAAGTCAAGAACAAAAAATTGTGCATACTCGTGATAAAACAAATCACAAAGAACAACTTTCCACAGTTAATCCATCAATAAATAGCTTCTACTTTCCAAAGGTCCTCCTTTTTGTCGACCAGAATCAACTCTCGCAGACGCATACTGTCGGCACGAATTGAAAACTTGTTCTTGTAAAGACGGTCCTGCATAGAAAACCATAAGGGACAATATACCGTGCAAGATTGTAAGAGCTTACAAAGTCACAACGAAACCAGAAGTCGTATATGTTGGCGATTTGCCCAATAAATTCACCGACAGACATTAAACTTCCATCGGAACGGACAAAACTGAACTTGTATTCGATTTGCGGTGATTCGAACCGTGGAAATGTGGGACTTGACCACTTAAAATTCGATTCAGTCTACGACTTTAAGCCATATACTCAGGTTTCCACTTACATTGATGACAAGATGCCCTTTTGGACTTTTGGCAACCAGCCTCCGCCAAGCAGGGGGTAAAAGACTAGCGATGGATTTTGATGCATCCGCCACTTCCTCAACTAACTTGTTTTCGAGGCACTTTCTAACACTGACCCCTACCTCTCGACCATTATTGGGAAAAAATATTGCACGCTCGAGCAGGCCCATATCGCCAAGTTGAGGACAACTCTGGCAAAGATTTGATACCAAAGGGCTGGGTATGCGTGGATAAAAAGAGGGCCTCGATGTCGGTTTTATAAAGGGAACCACCAGATCGTTTTCCACTCTTGTTGCAACAATTTTACGATAATTACGTCTGGAAAACGATGATCGCGTCTTTGGATTCGCCTTTGACTTCGACGTCGGTGGCTTGCCGTTTTTCCAGTGAGTCAGATAGTTTTTCTTCTTTTCTTGAGTTGCAAGCTTTGGCGAAGGCGAAGGAGTCGATGAAGAAGCTGCCAAAGTAGAAGAAACAAATGCGGCAACATGGGGGAGCGCTTTTTTACACGACGAGTTATTGCAAGATGATCTATCAGCGAAGGCTCGACGAGACGCGTTATAGCGGAAAGAATCCCGGACTTGTCTTGAAGAGTAGGTCATAGTTGTGCAACCGTGAACATCCTTTCCAATTTCTCGTCTTTAAAGACAATGTCAAAGAGGAGCTTTGATTAGAGAACTCTTTGACTACTGAAGGATGTGGCATTTATCGCCATATCGCGGTCCAAGCAAAGCGTAATCTGTGTATACGCCGTTGGCGTTCAAAGTCTTGTTGCCTTGTTATACTGTGAACAAGCCGTCAAGTGAACTTGAAAGCAAAAACGAGGCGCGATCGCCAACTCTGAGGTCAAGTTCCATCTGAGGTATGGATGAAAGCATACTCCAAAGCCACAATACCCTGGAGAAAGTAATGGAATAGCAAAGACATAGTTGAAACTTATTGAAGCCTTGAATCGGTAAGAAACAAAGTTTGAAAGCTCCAAGCTTAAGGGGAGGGATGTCACAAATTTGGTCACGTCAAACCGTGGACGCCTCGTCTGACGCCACCCATACAGAGTTCGTGCAAATGCAGATAGCATCAAAGATCATCTATGGGACTGCTTGGTATCTACATTTCGACTGGTAACTGCAGGATTAACGACTGGCGGACGTTAGGAAGAAGGAAGAAACGACTGCTCTAGTCATTAGCGCCGTGCTTCAGGGTTTCCGTGCAATCGACACAGGTATGTGTCGCTCGTCGTCGTTATCCTGCTATTTTTTTTGAAAACAGATTCATTAGCATGCCAACCCAAACATTACCGGTCAGATCACGAGCAACGCCATTGATGACGGGTGTGAGTCTAATTGAGCCTGATCAGTGAAGACTTGGTCGGGGAAGCGCTTCAAGTCCTGCGGAATGAACACGGCATAAAACGTGAAGATTTGTTCATTCAGACCAAGTAACTTGCAAAGATTCTAGTTTTCAACTAATCTCGTTGACTTTTTTGGGGGTAGATACACTCCTATCAAAGGGCATGATACCAAGCTTCCCCTTCCATACAACCCGAATGACACGATTTGCAATCAAATACAGTCATCCTTTCAAAAATCCCTTACGAATTTAAAGACGACTTATTTGGACAGCTATTTGCTCCATTCTCCTTTCAGGACACTAGAGCAAACACTCGAGGCCTGGCATGCATTAATGACTCTACAGGACGAAGGCAAAGTCCGCCTGATTGGCGTCAGCAATACCTATGACGTTAACCTCCTCTTCGCATTGAGTCGCGAGAGGAAGGTCCAGGTGGTTCAGAACCGATGGTGCGAACAGAACGAGTGGGACCGCGCGGTTCACAATTACTGCAGGGTGAACGACGTCATGTACCAGTGTGTCTTGAGAATTCTCATCTCGCTTGGGACATTCCAATGACAGCCTTGTGCTTTTTTTTATCCTCCAGGTCTTTTTGGACATTAACAGGGAATCCATCTCTCCTGAAACACCCCGCTCTTCTTGCCATTGCGGCTGCCTCTTCGTGCACGCCCGAACAAGCTGTTTTCAAGTTTGTCCAGCACGAGGGAATCACACCCTTGTCTGGCACAACGAAACCAACACACATGCAGCAAGATCTCGCTGTCCATAAACTCGAGATTCCGGAATTCCTCGACGAGTCAAACGGGGATCTTAAAGCGATTCGGAAGTCACTTTGGGGATAAGTTCTCTTAGGGGGATTCGAGTAGACAAAAGCAGAGATTAGGAAAATGGACGATGTGTATTTTAATTGAATCTTTCACTGTATCAGTAAGGAGATCTTGTTTAGATATCCAATGAGCTGCTTGACCATCAGTTCTTCCTCCGAACCTCGAGCACATCTTGGAGGCCATGCTTATTATTAACATTGATTCAACGCTTAAGCACTCAAGCGCAAAATCTATCCCACCTCGACTAAAAGCGACATCGAATTAGGTAGGCGATGATACCATTGTTGATCTTGATATTGGTAATTAACGTATGTTAAGCAGCGTAGACTCCGTAAGAAGCCCTTGGTTTGCGCGGGCATCATTTTTCCAAGGTCATCTCAGGCTGTTTGGTTCGCATGAGAAACATGAACACCTTACAACGAAAAAAAAAAACGCACCATCAACGGAATCATAAGAGCCTTGGCTTCATCAGGCGGCAACTGAGGCTTCCGACAATCCTGCAGCCAATGATTACCTCCACAGTTCGGGCACGCGGACTTGGGCGGCGGCACACGGGCATTTCTCGTCTTGGGGCACACAGCCATGGGAGCATGCCGCTGATAACACTTGTTGCAAAACGGAAGGAATCGTTGTAGACTTCTAGCATTATCACGTTGGTTGCACTGATGAGAGGGGTGGCGTTCGCCGCACGCGCTGCAGTAGTGCTGGAGTTTCTTCGGGGGGACGTTGAGGAGTTTGTGGATGACGTTTATGGGAGGTTGTCGGTGTAGTGGGGGGAGAACGCTCGGTGCCCCGCCGCCGAATTTGTCCGCGTAGAGATGCTCGAGGAGGACGGCGAAGCGGATGTCGAGCTGTGTTACTCCTGGTGCTTGTACGCGTGGACCGACCCAGTTGGGGCGCGCGGCAAAGTGCGTCTGCAGCGTCACCGTCACACGTACAACCTGCCCTTCGTAACTCAAGTTCACGATACAAGGATGGTGCTGTCCAGGCAAAGAGTCAAGTTAGCTGGATTTTTGTGTATGTGTTGCAGAAAAAAGGACATACAGATTCGTCTTTTATGATATCGTTGAGGCGGTTCATGAACTTGTTTGCTTGATTCCAGTTTTGCAAAGTGAATGTTCTGTCTGAGAGTATGTGGCTCACAACGTTGACTGATGAAGCCTCTTTAAAACGTATTTGCCAGCCCCGCTGGTAAAGAGGTTGAATAAAGGTGCGGAACTCGTCAGGTCCAATCCACTGAGGGACTTTCTTATCGTCAAGTGCAGGCAATTGCAAAGGGAGTAGTCTGTCCTCTTTTATGGGATATCAGCATCAGGCATGGCTGTCAATGCAAAGGTAAGTGACGAACTAAATACATTCCTCCTCTCATTTGGAGACTCGACGCGAACACCAACGTCCTCTGAAGTCGGCGCGATGCATTCCTCCTCGAACTCGAACTCTGACGGGTTCGGGTTCGGTATAAAGGATCTGAGCTGCTCCTTGGCATACTCAGCGGACTCGAATCCTGAGGGCTTGTCCGAACCAAGCTCGGCTTCTGGTCCTTTTGTTTCTACCTCGTCTGGTGGCAAGTCATTGGCTATTATTGTCTTCTCCTGCCGAGAGAGATCTTGAAATCTATTGATTTGGCGTTCGCCTTCGCCTTCCGAGTTCTCTTTTTCAGCAACTGGATCCGCCGGTTGACTCGGCGGGGTCTCCAACGGCGTCGAAGAATTGAAACGGGCGAGAGGAAGCCTGGAAGAACATCGCGGTAGGGCGCGCCTGGATATTGGAGGTAGAGCGGTTCGGTGGAGACGGAGGAGACCGCGGAAAGTCATATGTAGTCGGACAAGGTCATAAATTTAAAAAATGATGTCTTGTGACTTTTTTCAGTGACGCAATCAACACGTTCCTCAAGTCGACAGCTTTCACATATTCTACATATCCACGAATCAATGTGGACCGACGTTTCTGCAATATCGTCTATGTGGGTATATATACAAGTACTTAGGTGACCAAAGTTTTTGGGAGCCCATCGCCCCCAAGTAGGGTTTCCTCGTTACCTAGGGCCCTTGGTCCATCTCCAACCTTGGTGTGAATCAAAGCCTTTACGGCGCCGACATCGAATTCCTTGGCGACGGCAGTATTAAAGCCTGGGACAGTCTTGCCGGATACGCGAGCCACATCGACGCCATTGAAGAGCCCAAAGACATCCTTGAACGAACCCTCGCGCTGAGGGAAGTACTTGACGATGAGCTCAATGATCTCCTTGACATTGTCCTTGAGAGTGTAGATGACGGCATTGGGGCCGGCATCGTAGGTGTACGCGGCCTTGCGGCCTTTACCTGCCTCGATGCTAACGCGGTTGTACTCGACGATGAGCGAAATGATGGCGCGGCTCACGTCGTTCATGTAAAAGATTGGAGGCTCGGTGTCGAGCGCAACAGCATGGAACTGGTTGGAATCTGCCATTGTGATCCTCGCGAAAGCATCAAAGTCGCGGGCGCGGATGGCAGCAGAGATGTCGGCCATGCGCTGAGGGACAACGTGGGCGATGCGGTGCTGGAGGAGCGCAGAGGTTTCTACGGTGCGCTGCATGCCGCTGGTGGAAGAGGTGCCTTTCTTGTCGTCGGATACGACGCAGATGAGGGCGTGCATGTCGGGCCAGTGGGACTGAGGCGCGACTTGGATGGCGAGGGAGTCGGAGCCGTCAGCGGCGGCGCCTTGTTCCCAGGCGACGAAGCCACCGTAGAGAGAGCGGCAGGCAGAGCCAGAGCCCTGGCGGGCGACGAGAGAGAGAGTGGACGGAGAGACTGGGAGCTGATAGAGCTGTGCGAGGGAAGAGATGAGGGCGGCAAATCCAGAAGCAGAAGAGGCAAGACCAGCGGCTGTTGGAAAATTATTGAATGATGCGATGTGGACATGATAAGATGACAGCTTGTGGACACGGTAAGTCGTGATTCACGATGGACAGTTTATCAGTCACCTGGGGCTCGCCTGGCTGCTTGTCCTCGACCTCGTGTTTCCGCAGACGCTTCATCGCGGCAATACACGTCGAGAGCCGTCCGCCGGCCTTGATCTCCTCCTCGACGCCATTGAGCCAGAGTCTGTCCTTGCCAAAGGAGGGGTCAGCACGCGAGGTGGTTGTGGAACGCAGATGGTCCTGGTCGAGGGTGACGGAAAGCGACGAGTTGGTGGGCAGAATGAGCTTGGTGTCGCGCTTGCCCCAGTACCTGCATGCGGTCAGCACTGGCAGAGACAGACTCCTGCTACACACTTTATGCAGGCAATATTGACGGGCGCCGACGCTGTTGCTTCAAACAAAGCCATTGCTGAAATCAATTTCATTCCCGACTGAATTGGCGGAGTCACGTGCGGTTAGTCAGCGTTCCCACGATTGGTGTCCGACGCGGTGTCTTTGTGCCTTCGCCATCGAACAAAGACAGCGAGCTCATCGTCCATCACAGCGACCAACTGCAGTCCCCATCGCTCTCTCCGTCGCCCCATCTACTTTGCAACCTCGCGGTCGCCGGCTTCAGGCATCAGTACCTGTAGATGCGATGTACTTCCCGCACCAGTCCCCCGGTATTGCGCACAAGCTGGCGAACCACCACGACCAGTCGTCGTGGCCGCGGCCCCACCACCAAGTGCTCGGCCCTCCAGGCTCCCAGCCAACCGTGGGGCCCCCGCCGCCGTCCCAAGGCTATGCAATTTATACAAACGGAAACGTAAACCCCATTCAACACCATCCACACCATCCACACCCCATTCCAATCCAACACCATCATCACCAGAACTCTCTTTCTCACTACCCTTCTCCTCCAAACGGCCATTCTATGCAGCAGCATGTGCTTTCTCAGGGTTCTCCGGCCAGCGGCCCCGGACAGGTAATATCTCAGCACTGGCAACAGCAGCTTCTCAAATGCGAGGTGCGTCTCTCATCATCTCATGTTTCCCCATTCTCCCTTATTATGTCACCGTGCTTCGTCACAGATAAGTCGTTCTTCGCGTTCGCCGTTCCACCGTGCCCGTGCAAGCGCAATGGCCTCGCGTACCGTTGCAAAAGCCGCAATCCCAATCACAAACCCAAACTTTGTCAAGCCGACATCAGAAACGAACGGCTCCTCTGAGTCGTCTGAACTTTCAGAGTCGTCGTCTCCCACGACAACTCCCGCCACCGCCGTCAACCATCCATCATCGACAGTGGCCCCTGTCAAGGCTCCTCGGCCCACGTCCATACGCCCGCCAGAGAGTACATGGACATCTCTTGACATGGGTGGGGGTGGCATCAAGAATCTTCCATCCTCCTCCGGTCTTTTCAAATTCGACTTCCTGATCAACCTTTATCTTAATCACAATGCCTTTACCACCGTGCCCCCCCAGATCGCAAAGCTCCGGCACCTGGAACTCCTCGACCTCTCAGGGAACCTTCTCACAGTACTTCCTCCGGAACTGGGCATGCTAACCCAACTCAAGGAGTTTTACCTCTTCGACAACCAGATAACTACCATTCCTCATGAATTTGGCACCTTGCATCAGCTGAGGACACTAGGGATCGAAGGTAATCCATTAGAGGCGTCTCTCAAACAGCTTCTTCAGAAAGATGGGACAACGGCTTTTATTGCCTTCCTTCGGGACTCTTGTCCGGTCCCCCCGCCACCACCTAAGCGGGTGTTGAAGAACCTCCTGTCTCCTGCGGAAGAGGAGATCTTGCAGTCGGATCCGTATACAGAGACCATCAGCGTGTTAAGCTATAACATTCTGTGCGAAAAGTATGCGACCGAAAAGCTGTATGGGTACACGCCTGCCTGGGCGTTGACGTGGGATTACCGCAAGGGCCTCGTGCTTGAAGAACTTAAGAGCCACGAAACGGACTTCTTGTGCCTGCAGGAGGTGGACGGTGCTGCGTATGAAGACTATTTCCTGCCACATCTCCAGGCGCGTGGTTACGATGGTTTTCATTGGCCCAAGTCACGGTACAAGAACAAGAAAGACGCTGAGCGGAGACAAGTAGATGGATGTGCGACGTTTTACAAGGCATCCAAGTACGTTCTTTTTTCGTTTGAGCTATCCCTCATTGGTGTGCTGATTCCATTTCAGATACACTCTCGTAGAGAAGCAGCTCATCGAATTCAGCGCCGTGGCAATGCAACGACCCGACTTTGAGAAGACAGACGACATGTTCAACCGTGTGCTCGTCAAGGACAACATTGCTGTCGTGTGTCTTATGGAGGACAAGCAAACTCTCACCCGCTTCATCGTTGCGAATGCACATCTGGACTGGGACCCCATGTTCAGCGACGTCAAGCTTGTTCAGGCCGCTCTCCTCCTCGACGAAGTCGAGAAGATTGCAACAAACTTTGCAAAGTATCCGCCTCCGCCTCCACCTGCTGCGCAGCCGACAAATAGCGACGAGGCCGACCCCGGGGGTGGCGGTGATGGCAGCATTATCGATTTTGATGGCCCTTGTTCGTCGGCATCCTCATCGAAGCCCCTCCCACGGTCCGCTCCGCATTACACGGACGGGACGAAGATCCCGATGATCGTCTGCGGGGATTTCAACTCTATCCCTGAGTCTGGTCTGTACGAGTTTGTCTCGACAGGCCAGCTGTCCCCGGAGCACGTTGACTTTCTAGGGCACAAATATGGCAAGTATACAACGGAGGGGATGAGGCATCGATTGGGCTTGAAGAGCGTGTATGCGGCTCCAGGGGCCGGAGAGCCCCCGTTGACTAATTACACGCCGACGTTCCAGGGTTCGATTGATTATATATGGTACTCGACGGCGAATTTGGCAGTGAACAGCGCGCTGGGAGAGGTGGACAAGGGGTATTTGGAGAAGGAGGTGGGGTTCCCGAATGCTCATTTTCCTTCAGAGTACGTGGTTTTTCTCTGGTTGCTTTGTAGCGTGCTGATGGGCTCATTCAAGCCATGTGTGCATCACTGCCTCGTTCCGTGTGAAGCCGCCACGAGATAACCCACCCAGACCGCCACCCACGTTCTCATAGGTCGTTTGTTTGGGTTATTTTTGGGCGCTGAATGTGTCGTGCGGACATTTGGCTCACATACTCTCTCTCCCTCTTCTCAGTGCTATCCTATTTGTCCCAAACTTTCCCATGTTCGTCCAAACGTGTGCCGTACTTATAATGGCGGGTGCGCCGCGTCGCCACCACTCGCTCTGTTACTCCACTATATCTTGTTTTATTCCATTTTTTTTTCCTTTCTTTCTTTCAGTGTGTCTGTGTTGTTTCTTAGTATATAACAAGTTCTTTTTTTTTTCTCTCTGTTCTCCCCTTTGTGCTCATGAGGTTTTTCTCCCCCCCCCCATTGCATTATTTTCCTTTATTCTTCTTTCCACGCGTTAATCCCTTTTATTCAGATTTATTCATTCCCAACAACCCCCACCCCCACCCCACACACCTCACCCCGCCCTTTTTTGTCATTGCTGTCACGTTGCCATTCTCTCCACTCAGACCACTCAGACCACACACACTTCTCTTGTGTTCTTATTCGATTAGCATCTACTCCTCCCAGTCTATTTTGTGTAGTTGTATGGCTCTCGTCGCGTCTGATCAACAAGAAATTTTTCTTAACCCCTCATACGTTGTGTCTGCGAGGAAAGGTTTATGTTCTATACCCATACCCATACCATGCATAGATGGATGGATAGATGGGTACTGGGGCTTTTTGGTTTTTGAGATTTTTGAGATTGTTTTTTGCTTGGAGTGCGGGATTGGCTTGGGTAAATGTGAGTTGCTGCGGTCCTGCGGCGTTATATCAGTGGTTACACTTGTTATATTATGCACGGGCATGGATCCTGACGCGGACGAGTCGGATGCGGTCTTGGTTCAGTACAAAGAACTCCCCCTTTGGAGGGTGACGTTGTGGCTTCGAGAGATAATGGTAGTACCCGTTTGAAAAGGCGAGTTGTTGTCCCATTAAACTAGCCGCGTCAGGGACAGCGCGAATACCTTCACTGCGCCCTCCCCTGTCGCGTGATAGTTTGAATTGGGTCTCAGTCGTCAGTGTGGGACGTCACCCTTGAGCGGTCTGGAGTGGAGACTCCCTTGCCTCCTTGCTAACCGAAGCGCGGGTATACTTGATGGAAAAAAGGAATGCTGCGCTACTTTACCTGTCTACAGGCACTCCAGTGATGAATCGTTCCATCGAGTGTACATAGTGGAACTCAATGATGCATATGGGATGATTTTAATCGTGGTTCTGATTGCCTGAGTCGCGAAGATGATGATATCTACAGCGTGGATGAGCGCAGTAGGGAAGTTTCCATTTATCGATGCTAGCGAAGCCATTGACGTTAGTGTAGAATTTCAGATGGCTGAAAAACGAGCTCAAGGAAAACGCTGGATTGGGTCATGCAGGTGCCGGGAGCAAGAAGTTCAGCTTCATCGACTCAATCAGATAAGAAAAAGGTTATTTCAACGTGCAATCAAGGATTAATGTGTGACCATTGAGATCTGTCACACACGCTCACGTCGAACTGTGACGTACCCCTCAGGGCGCCTGCTGACACTGGCAGAAAGTGCAAACTTGCATCACGACTCAAAGCATGTTCACAGGCGGGGATCAGCCTAACGAACCTGTTGTGCCACTGGAGTACTCGATTGCAGGGTCATCTCCTCACAGTGGACGTTATGTTGCAGAAAATATTCTTGTGGACAGAAGTACCGATCAGTCGAGTAGATGGAGTAGCAATTCGCAAAACAACTCGAACCAATGGATAACCCTTCGACTTGAGAATCTGGCTGTTCTCAGTTGCGTTAATCTTTAATTTCGTGTTCCTTCTGCCAACTGACGCGGTCTTGCTCAATTCAACCAGAGACCATAACTTTTGGAAAGGTGCGTTCTTGATTTCCTTGCTTATCAGGTGCGGGTGAAAGTAATGATGTAGTTCTCCAAACGTATGTAGACCAAGTGTAGTTTTTCCAAGTGATATTCATGTCCTCGTCTAGCTCATCCATGCAATATGAAAGACTTCAAGATATATGTTGGCCTTAATGAAGACCTCATGAACGAAGTACTCCATGCATATCTCAAGAACGACGTGACCCCAGAGACCTTTTCTATCAAACAAGTCAACAATGCAGGCATATGTTTTCCAACGCGATACATAAAGATAGTACCAATATCGTAAGTAGATAACTTGTCCAACCTCTTAACTGGTACTGAGTCGCATGTCAGCGCGCACGGACAGAGCTTCCATACTTCAATATGGCATGTTTCCCTAACTGGAATAACTAATCAAGTATATGTGGAACGAGTGCGACAGAGATACGACGAGGTTGGTCAATAACAGTTTCGGACCAGACCATCAAATGACCGGCATCTGAAGTATCGAGAAAGTACTGTTTTGCGCCATGTACTCAAGCACCTCCGCCAACGCCGACTACTAACGCCTTACGAGTCTATTCTCTCTCGTTCCGGTATCCAACCCGAACACCCTCTCGTCACGAAACTATACGAGACCGTCGTTCTACAAGGCGATTGGAAGCAAGCAGAAGAAACGCTTTCTCTCATGTCAAAGACAACTCTATTTGACTCTTACCTTCATGGTACCCAACCATATGCGGTGTGGAAACGGCTACACGGCACGAACGCTGATGGCGACGTACCATCCCCTCGCGGTGGACACGCGATGTGCATGGACCCAATCAACAACATGATCTATCTTCTTGGGGGCTGGGATGGTGAGAAGAGTTTGGATGATTTCTGGGTCTATAATGTCAAGGAGGACAAGTGGCAGCTCCTCAGTCCCAGTACGTCTGAGGAGAAGAATGCTCCAGGTGCCCGCTCATGTCACAAGATGGTATTTGATACCAAGAACGGTAGCATTTATGTGCTCGGAAGGTTGAGTGATATGGACTCTGCCAGTGCGCCAGGTGACCCTGGGACACCGATGCCTCAAGCTAGTAATGGAGATTCTTCGTCACCTCCAGGTCGCACATATTGTTCAGAATTCTATCGGTATCACACGCGGGGTGTGGACAGTGGGAAGTGGGATTTCCTCTCGTTTGATACTGCGGTGAGTATCAATCGAATGTCTGTAAAATCACTTCTGTGCTTAATCACCACAGTCGCAAGGTGGTCCTCCGCTGATATTTGATCATCAAATGGTTTTAGACAGTGAAACGCAAATTCTCTATGTCTTTGGAGGCAGGATCGTGGATGGCGATTGGGGTACTGTGAAATACTCTGGACTATTCAGTTACAACATCCGGTTAAGCAAATGGAAATCACTTCAGTAAGTATCATTAATTCCCAATCTGTCTGTTCGCTCTGAAGTGAGCCTTGGAAACAGAATTGCAGGTCCTGCAGTTGTTTCTCCTTCCATGATTCCCTCTCGTTCTGGTGCGTCCTACACATTTTGGTGCCTGTATTTCGTTATACTCAATGTTGTACAGGACATTCAATGGTTCTGGAGCCTTTAACTCGTACTCTTTACGTTTTCGCAGGCCAGCGAGATGACAAATATCTTTGTGATATGTTCGCCTATGATATCGCTACAAACACCGCGACCGAGCTTTTTTCAAATATCTCAGCTGCAGGAGGTCCGAATTCGTCTTTCACTCAACGTGCAGTGATAGACCCCAGTTTACGGGAGCTCTATGTGTAAGTCTATGTTATCAAGCTGAGAGCAGACTCTTTATATAACCCATATCCGTCAGATTTTGCGGCTTGACGAGAAATCAGCAAGCGGATGGCGTTGTGACGACCATAGTCTCCGAAGCGCCAAATTGGATGTATTCCTACGATTCAACACCAGGAACGTGGACCCAGATTCTACCGCGACCACCTTATGTGATGTCACCAAGCTCTACCGATGAAATGCACCCGGTAGATCAGCCACAGCCCCGTTATGCTCACCAAGTGGTGTACAACCCTTTGACGAGGACCGTCTTTCTTCATGGTGGAAATGTGGGTGTCAAGGATGCAACAGAACATGCTGGAGAGAAAGGGCATAAAGAGGAGAGGATGGACGATTTGTGGCAGATGACATTGGTCAGGTGTGCTATCATTTGTGACTGCGTTTTGGCTCTTATCAAAACTTGTTTTACCCTAGGGCCGGGGTAGAGGAAATCATTCGTCGTGCCACGTATCAACTGCGACAGCAACAGTGGGTAAATCGATTAGTTATTCCACTTCAACACTCAATTATTGTTCGCCCACAGATTCCGTGAGATGTGTGAGGACACAACCCCAATGGAAGCTCTAAGCTTCCTCCAAGTAGACGTCTCAGCCGTTGTCGACCACAGCAACGCCAAAGAAACTGAATCATTCCGTTCCCTCCTTACGCATCTCCTCTCACCCAGTATCGCAACCCCTTCGCCTTCCCCGATTGCGTCAACGCCTCCGCTGCCTGCAAGGGTGGACTTTCCAAATCCTGGTGTTGACCAAGGGAGTGAAGGTGACATTGAGATGAAGGACGAAAATGAGAATGAGGACACATATCCGCCGCGAAAACGTTCACGCTCACGTTCCCCCAAGCCCGAGCCCGAGCCAGACCAGGACGCCTGGACCAACAAACTTCATGAGGACGACGAGCTTCCTGCAGTGCCAAGAGCTCTGAATGTGCAGACCTTGCTGGACGCCGAGGATCCAAGCGAGAAGGAACTGCCTGTTTCGTCGGCAGGTCCTGCGAGGGCGGGAAATCCGAAGCTGACGGCGGCCCGATTTCAGCAACGCAATGAGGTGTTTGAGAATTTACTTGAGTTTGTTTCGGAAAGTGCAAAGCAGCCTTCGGGAAATTTACTGGATATCATCTGTGTTGACAAGTTTGATGGGTAGGTATAGATTTTCTGGATAGGATTGACCCATGAAGAATAAAAAAAGGGGTTTGTGAATTCTTGTATGGAGCTATGGATACTACAGTGTGAGCAATATTTGACGAGAACGTACCATCGCCGTTGACTGAAATTTTGGGGACCGGATAATAATAAAAAGGTCATGATCAACAGCATGATGGGTCACTGGCAGTATCTCCAGCGCAAAACGAGTATGCTCCACAATGGGGGAACCAATGTCTGACCACCAGGGCCTGAATATGAAAGGATAAATATCGGGAGAAGTGTTTATCAAAGAAGACACGGCATAGCGGAGTGAAATGCTCCAAGCCAAGCACCACGAGAGAAAGATTAATCTTTGTTGACACCTTCATGGTGTCCTCACATTCTTACTATCTTCTACAGATGAATCTGTCCCTGGGGAGGTTAATTATGAGTGTATCGGGTCGAAGTTTTTAGAAGGAAGTCCATTTAGTGTAAAAATGCAATCTCCGAATTTTACCCCATAATTGCGCAGGAAATCTACTTTTTTCGTTTGGAAAAGAAAGTGTGGTTAGTGTCAGACGGACCTTGTGGTCCGAGCTAAAACGTTGTGCTTCGCAAGCTATAGCTCAGAGATCTGTGGGTAAACCGCTTTTCTTCGGGCCGTAAAAGATTATCCTCTTATTAAACTTTGTGATCCGGACCTAGAACTCGAGGGAAATGTATTGAACTCGAACCTGACTCATACTTAGACTTAGACTTAGACTTAGACTTAGATTTCTCAAACCTCAACCATGCGTTTGTCCCCCTTATGATGAAGAAACCCATCTTCCGAAGATTCTGATAACAACCATGGAGTCAGAAAGTGATGGAGAATATTTGATGTTAAAAATGTTGCGACTTCTGAAAGCACTTCCAACAGATCCCAGACCACCGTGGACATCATGGCGATCTTGCAGAATCCCTACATAATCTGCACGTTCGAAGTACTTTACAGCTATTTTGGTATACGTAACGATAAGATTAATGAGTCACAGATAAAATATTCTTATGTGGTATCTCGTGGTCCTAATAAACTTCCAGTATTGAAAACAAAACTCAAACTTAATATAAGATCTGTTCATATGGTTCAACTTTGAGCATATTCTAAAAGTTTGAAAGAAAATTACGCTGTTTTGAAGCTTAAGGAGGAGATATCATCCCGAATTCTGAGGTTCCGATAAGCCTATTTCGAGACTACAAGGTCCGCTCAAAGCCGAAGAAGCGCCCATGTAATCCATTTTTTGAATTTTAGATGACGCTGACCGACATCTACCATGGAAGTCAAGGTATCTAATAAAGCCCCACAAATGCCCACTAGGTCTCTGAAATAATCATTGTACTTAGCCGTCTCGGTCGTTCAACTCGAAAAGGAAAAATGGCGGATCTGTGACTTGCCGAGTTATTGAAAAAAGAGAAGACGAGCATGGAAGTCGAGGTATCAAACGAAAGCCCACTAAGTCTCTGAAATAATCATTGTACTTCAACATTAAACCGTCTCGGCCTTTCAATTCAAGAAGGAAAATGGTAGATCTGTTACTTGTCTAGCTATTGGGAAAAGAAAGGCGAGACGCAGCAAGATCAGCTCAACGTACAAACTTGGAGTCACCGGATTGTGCATCAAGCAAACGGTTATGAGCCTACACTTTTTGGATTCGCAGAGTAGGTATTTTTGCTCTCCTCAATCCGTATTTCGATGCCTTATGGTTCAAACAGTGCAGACTTACGAAAAGGCGACGTCTCCCGCATCAAAATCTTCTACCTTAGTAGGATCATAACACTCATTCCTTTCTGTTGTCCTAAGCGTAAAACCTAATGGGAATAGCAGGATATTCAGTTTGCGCAATTTCTTGAGATTCAGCAGCGCAAGAAGTGGCGCACAATCCCGATCATGCAAGTGTTGCACTTAATTGGCTCTTATACTGGGTTCAGTTATCTGTCTTCTTGAGGAAGGCTATCGTGCATCGTGCAAACCATCTTGTCTTGTTAAAGTTATTCGTCAAGATTAATTGCGCTGCCAAACTTGGCATATAGTTGAACTTTAAGCGCCTTCATCTGTGTGTCACAATCTCCGGAGGACGTTGATAGAGTCGATATTCGCGCATCAAGGTCCGACTGGTCCCTTTCAAGACGTTTTTGGGCCTGGGATAGAGGCAAATGGAGAAACGCCTCGCCAACTCGGTATCTATGCCCTTGAATTAACAAAGAGGGACTTCAGAGTCAGGTCTGGAAAAGACGCACAGAACTGGTTCGTCTTCATCAGCGAGCTCGAGCTCGGTCTCGAGATCATCAAGAGCCTCTTTCTCTTGCTATTGTGTTGTGAGTTGAAGATTTCAGCACGATAATCGATATTGTATACCTTGAGCACATGGAGCTTCTCCTCAAGGTTGCGCATGCGGGTGTTGAGCTTCGAGAACGTATTTATCCGCTGCTGATCCTCTGCGTTGAAAGGTTAAACAATCAAAACGTGCGTCGACGATAAGTAGACACAAACCCCAGGTTACCTCAGCATCGTCATTCTCCTCCTCCTTACCAAGCTAGGGAACAAACTGAGCAGCGATGTGAGAGAGTAGGCAGAGGTGTATATACCATTCGCAAGCTGTTCATGGTTTGGAGAGAGATCAAGATGTCACGCAGTCACAAACCACATGGGACGCGCGGAGTCCATGTGAAAACGTCATTGAGCGCTTGAGCTGCAATGTCCACCATCCGCACAAGAGCCCAGGCCTTGATCAAGCCCTCTCTGCTTTCCTTTGACAATGCAAAGACTCTGCTCGTCCTCTACGTCGTTCTGACCCGCGCAGTCAAGGTCCAACGCCACCTGCGAGCCCGAGGCACTCTAGCGTCGGTCCGGGAGCTCTACACATGGGTTGCTCAGGTGAGTCTGCTGCACAGCATCTGGAAGTAGACTATTGAGAAAGCCCGGTAGCATGTCATCTCCCTGTTCTTGCGCATTCCTTCGATGGCCGCCAAGGTCGAGACCGAGATGAACAAGGCCAAACTCGACGTCGAAAACCAACTTGTTCCGAAAGGCGCCGACGTCGTGCGCCACCTCTCTCTACCAGACAAAGGAAAGAGCCTTGAATGGATTATCTCGCAAATGGAAATCATGGACAACGAACTTTCTGGCCATTCAAATTGGAAAAACGGAAAGATATCTGGCGCAGTATACCGTGCGCATCTCCTCTACACCGATGATAACTATCTTTGTGTTGATTGTATTCATGCTTAGACGGTGGAGATGAACTTGAAAGTGTCATAGTCCAGGCCTACCAGCGCTATTGCGTTTCGAATCCTCTACACCCATCAGTCTTTCCAGCAGTTCGAAAGATGGAAGCAGAAATTGTTGCAATGTGTCTTAGACTCTACAACAACCCTAATGGCGCGGGTACAATGACTTCTGGTGGTACAGAGTCCATCATCATGGCTCTCAAGACATATCGGGACTGGGCAAGGACAGTGAAGGGAATTACAGAGCCTGAGATGTATGTAAATATGCTCCGTCTCGGAGAAGGTTTATCAGCTTCTTTCAGAGTCCTTCCATCGACAGCACATGCAGCCTTCGACAAGGGTGCCGCTTACTTCAAGATCAAAGTGCATACCATCCCGGTTGACCCAGTGACGCGTAAAGTCGACATCAAGCGCGTAATGTGTGCTATGTCAGTCCATGTATTTTGTTCATTGAGCAAACACTTACTCCTATTCTAGCAATCCCAATACCATCATGGTTCGTTCGATCCAATATCTTGAAATAAATAATGCTCATTGCTTCCCATAGCTTGTTGGCTCCGCCATTAATTTCCCCGACGGAAACCAGGACGACATCACCGCTCTCGGAAAGCTTGCCTCCTACTATAAGATCGGACTCCATGTCGACTGCTGCTTGGGCAGCTTTATCATGCCCTACCTTGAAAGAGCCGGTCTTGCTCATGGCGAGGATGGAAAGTACAAACTTTCCCCTTTCGATTTCCGTGTTCCTGGTGTTACAAGTATCAGCTGTGATACCCACAAAGTGAGCTTCCACTTGCCAAAATTTGGTCTTGTCATTTACGTGGTTTTAGTACGGATTCGCACCCAAGGTGATTCGTCTTTGTGGACATTTGACTGTTATGGTCAACTTTTTTAGGGTACATCTGTAATCATGTATCGTGATGCCGAGCTACGGAAACATCAGTACTACGTGAACACTAACTGGTCAGGTACCTTCTTGTCTTCCTTTAATCGTTTCAAGGGTTCTCATTCAAGTTTCCAAACAAAGGTGGTGTATACGCCTCCCCCTCTCTTTCCGGATCACGGTGAGCCATCCCGTTTGGATTGATTGTCGTTGCAAGACAACGTTCATAACTTGTGATAACTAGTCCTGGTGCCTTGATTGCAGGAACGTGGGCCGTTATGCAGTACATGGGCGACGAGTGAGTTCCTGCCGAATCCAAGCCACGCAAGGATCTTGACCCTGTCTGTACTTTCAGAGGCTACCTCGAATCCTGCCGCTCCATTGTCATCACTGCACGCAAGATCGCTAATGCGATTTCCGAGTCGATTCCAGAGTTGTATGTCCTCGGCTCGCCCCCCGCATCGGTGGTCGCGTTTGCATCGAAGCATCCCAAGGTAAATGTTCTAGAAGTAGGTGACGCGATGGCCGAGCGCGGCTGGCATTTGAACGCGCTCTCACCGCCTGCGGTGCATATCGCTTGTACGGTATGTTATTGTTGCGTTTTTGGGGACTTGATATGGAATGCTGACGAAGTCGCTTTTCCTCACCCTCGATTTCTTCTATTTTTAAACTTCTCTATCTTCTCATGAATGTGGGTCGTTGGAATACTAATAGCGTCTCACGGTATCCATGGTCGACACGTTCATTGCGGATCTTAGAGATGCGGTTAACCAGGCGAAAGCAACGCCATCTGGGAAGGGCACAATGGTCGCTTTGTATGGTGCGTACCCTATTTCCTGCATCTTCTCTTCCTATCTTCGTTTTTTTAATCCTTATGGTGTTTTCTGTGGTTCTGTCCTGTCTCTTGTCGATCAAAAAAACATTGTTGATCACACGCATTTCCTTTTGTCCGAAGGTATTCCCGATTTTCTGATTTGTCCCCTTGGAGCATGTCAAGATCGGGAGTTCAGTTTGGAGACATGGATATCCGTTTTTCATCCGTTTGACACGTTTGTGCTGTGCTGTGCCTTTTGTTTGCCAGTACATACATATCTTGCAATTATTCGCAACATTTCTCTTGTGTCGCGCTATCTCCACGTTTATTTGTGGTGTGCTTATCGGGTCTCTCCCTATCTATCCCCTTTTCAACAATAGATATGGGTTTTGGTATTGATGTCTTTTGCAGGACTCGGTCAGTCGAGTGCTGTTGGGCCATCGATGGTGGGACAGCTTGCTGAGACGTTTTTGGATTCGTTGTACAAGGCTTGAGTGCATGAGCACGTGTGAGGTTAATTGTGTTATTTGATATTGTTATATATATGGTGCTCTCAGAGTATATAGAACAGGACAATGTAGATCTGTGTTTGTATGATTATTGGTTCTGACATAGCGAGATAAGGGCACTCAGCCGATGCGGACCCCTTGTGGTGGCCATGGGTCGGAAACCAACGGAACTATTTCAAGCGTTTTCTGATGCTTTACCTTCCCATGTTTGAACAAGGAACAAGGATAGACGACGACAGGTGTCATTTGGGGTGACGCCGCTAGAAAGCCCGGTGGTGCCCAACAATCGGGTAACTGGGAAACATTTAACAGATACAGTATGGTTGCGAGAATTCCAACGAAAGTCGAGTCGATACATCGTGATGTCGCTTCGCCTGTGTGTGAACAGTCAGTGGCCAAATATACAGCGGTCGAATATACAGTGGCCGAATATATAAGTGGCCGAATATACATATTGGAGAAAGGTGTGCGGCCAAGGTATTAGGCAAGCCGGAGGCTACCGAACTGACATGGACAAATACTCCTTGTACAAGTATGTTGGCCGTATAAACAGATTTGATTATTACCATAATCATCCTTGCACAGCTTAGGGTTCCCACCACTTCTCCATGTGGCCTGGGAATCTGACTGGTTCGTAACAGAGGCACGGATTCTCCATTTACTACCTACTAATGTTTGTGGCGTCTGTGGCAAGCTTAAGTCTGCCGAAGGGCTTCGGCGTGTTCTGATGATGCCCACTCAAGCTTCGGGGTGCCTTCGTTCCATTTGAGGGCCGCTTCTGTGCGATGGAAGATAAGATATCCTTGTGCTAATAGGGTGCGGAGCCGAAGCTGAAACTTAGGCCTTGAGAAGTCGCAGCCTGAGGGGGCACAAACGCAAAATATACGATGTTGTTGGTTGTGTATCTGAGAGCATTGTGCTACGACTGTAATTGGTCGAGCTTCTTTTTCAGATGTACCGGATGATTGATATCAGCGACCTAGACGCCAGGAAATTTTTTGGCGCTTGACCCTCGGGCGGCCTCTCGTCGGAAAAACCTTTTTGCGGATGTAGATTCCCAAGGTTTGTCGTCAATGTAGCAAGGTCGCGAATTATGTGGAGACATGGATGCAAGCCTCGCCGGCATCCACCATGAGGGTGCATATATACAAGAGGCGTTTTTGCTGCCCTGCTTCTGCTGGAAAATCGAAACATACCCCCGGTCATAATCGCCTCATTACACGTCCTTTCTTATGTGATTATGTATCATGTCCGGAATCAAGCGGAAGCCAGTGAACAGCCGGGCCGAGTCGAGCCCCGCCTGGTTCGGTATGGCTTTTCCAGTACTTGGGACGCACACAGGACACGTTTATTAGTTAGTTCACCATGTAAGGCACTGTAATCAAGGTTTGCTTCGTTTGCTTCGTTTGCTCGATTGCTATGCTGAAGTTGGTCGAAATAGACCCATTAGCGCCAACCGGGATATATCATATGATAAGGATAAAGTGGGTTGCTATTATAGGAGTGGGCGATCGAGATCACATCGGAACGTAAATGTCATTTTTGAAGAGCTCGTGTATGATATCTTTTGCGCAAACTTCCATAATTCCCTAGCTAACTTTGACTCCAGGGTTGGGTCTTCTCAGACAAGTGACAGGATGGCCTTTGTCTTATCCAGATCCTCGTCTCCCAGCAACTCACACCCTCCTCAAATAGATACCCACCCTCTTCCCCTCGGGCCCCCACATGTTGCCCCTTATACATCCTCTCTTGACCACCACGACATGACGGTCAAAGAGAAGGACCTCAAACCGCATATTGAAATCTTCCTTGACTCTCCCAAGGGTTGCGTCTTTCTCAGAGGTACTGGTGTCGATGTCGAGCCCACCTTGCTCTCTGGTCATGTCGCGATATACCTTAATGAGGCCACTCCCGTCAAAGAGATTACCCTCCAGTTCAGAGGCAAAGCACGCTTGTCTGTCCCACCTTCTGAATTGTCCGTGCTTTCTTGTCGTCTTTTACTAGTGTTGAGCACTGACATCATCACAGAATGACTCTAACCTCCGCACCTTTGACATACATCATCTGTAACCATGACTGGTCGTTCCTCGAGGGTGAGAAGAACACGAGTCACACCCTCAAAGCCGGCCGCCATCTCTTTCCCTTCCAGCTGCGCCTCGGTGGCTCCCTACCGTCGACCATTTCATCTCCGGCCTTTGGAGGTGCATCAGTTACTTACAAACTCCATGCTCAAATTGTCCGCAGTGGTTTCCTCAAGCAGACTTACCACGCCGACCTACCGGTGAACATTATCCGTTCTTTTGCACCCGAGGCTATGGAATATCAGCACTCTCTGGAAATCGAGAACACGTGGCCTGAGAAACTGATGTATTCAATTATGCTTCCCCACAAAGCATGGGCTGCAGGAGACAAGTTGACCGCACTCGTCAAGTTCTCTCCTTTCGTGAAAGGGGTGTGTGTACTCAACGTGCGGACGTCCATACACGAGCAGACTAAGATCTACTCCCGCAACGGTGAGCAGAAGCAAACGCGGCTTGTGTCCTCCGTGAAACACGAGATTGTCAATGGAAGGGCTATTGAGGTCGAGGACCATCATCGCATGGGGCATCCACGAAGTCCAACCTATCCATCAACCCCGGTATCTTTAGCTAGTCCTTCTGGTTCTGGAAATGGCACCTTCAATCGGTCAAGTAGCTCTAGTTCACTAAGTAGCTTGAGCCGGTCGTCCGCAACCCTTCACCGGTTCACTTCCACCTCGTCCGGGTCTCCTCTGACCTCCGAGCCCTCCCCAATACTTCCATCAAATACGGCGGAGGAACCTAACTTTCCCGAGATTGACAGCCAAGACGTGGTGACACACCTTAGCATCCACGTCCCGCTCACAATCACGCCGACTCATAGCTTAGATCCCATCGTTGTTTCCCATCGCATACGTTGGAACATTCTAATTCTGAACCTTGACGGTCATACTTCGGAGCTCAGATGCTCACTGCCTATTCACTTTCTCGACTTTCGCCTGCTCAACGAATCACGAAACTTCTCAGCAGCCACTCGTCGCCTATTAATAGGGGATACAGAGGTTCCGCCGGTAGAAGAGGAAGATGCACAGCTACCGAGTTACAACCAACACGTCCGCGACAGGGTCGCGAACATGTTTCTCCCAGAATCTGCTACGATGCGCGTCACGAATCCATGGATATCTCATAACACAAATCCTACTCCACACACAGATGCGTCTGTCACTCAATGTCCATCAAATGAATCGGGATACTCCTCACCCCTTGAAGCCCGCCTTCTATCGACCCTCCCACACCAACCGGATCCCAACTCATCCCACGCCCCTCTCGAGTGGGTCAATTCCGAGCTTCTCCTATCACTCTCCCAAAATCCCCTGCCACGCTCACGCGCCGACTCTCCACAATGCGAACGCCGATCCCGCGACTCTGTTCCATCTTCCACACCACCCAGCCGGTCTCACTCGCGGAGCCGCCCTTCGAGCCGAGGTATCAGCCGCTTCTCGTCCCGCCATAATTCGCCTGAACGCGGACACGATCATCACCACCATCACCAACATCATCACAACCATCATCACAACCACAACCACAACCACCATCACCACCGACCCACCAGCAACGAAACGTACACGCACAACCAAACTCGCGCTTCCCGAAATACCGACAGTGTCTTTTCAGTCGTAATGAAACCCCTTACATCATTCTCACCGAGCTTTCTATCCCGTACCACATCAATACAACATCTCCCCACCGCCGAAGAAGTCGAGGCGGCTCAGCGCCCTACGCATGAAAGTGTGAGGATACTGAGTCTTCCTGACGCGAGTCCAGACACGGAGTTGTTGCATCGGGCGTTCACTGAGGTGCCGGATTATACGATTGCGAGTCGGGGTTTCATCGGCGGTGTCCCGCCGTTGACAAGTATGCAGGGATTGCCGTCATATGACGAGAGTGTCAGGTCCAGTTCAAGTAGTAACGGGAGTGAGACGGATTTGACGAGGAGGTTTGAGGAGATGTCCACTGAGGGTGTAGAGGGTGCACAGGGGGAGGGTGAGGGGAGAAGGGGTTTGTTATCGAGGCTGAAGATGGCGTCTGCGGTCTCGGCGTGATTGTTATGCTTTCTCTCTTTTCCCGGAGGAAGCATGCTTTTTCTTTATTTCCTATCGGGTTAATCGTGTTCCTTTTTATTGGCCATCGGTTTGCTTTCATTCTTGTCCCTCCTCAACATGCATTCGTACTCATCACTTTGTTATGCTATATATATACACTCCTCTCACATATGGATCCTCCACCCACCTCTCACGACTCATGACTTTTACACAGCATTGGAACTGGCATATTCATATTTAGACTTATCCACTCATATTCGGGCATTTAATGCATACCTAAACTTGCATAGCATAATTTAGTTTGTATGCAATCCTCACTGTCACTTTGTTCAATTGAGCTGTCGAAAATACTCCTCTTACGGGAAGATTGATGGCTGATGGGCCATCGTCAGTTATAAGTGCGCCTACACGCCACAAGTTTGGAGTGCGTGAATCTATTTTGCGTGTTGAATGCCTGTCTGTTCACTGAGAGTTGGCGCAGTGCTTCAAGTTGATGACATGTCGTTGAGTACTGGCTTTAAATTAATACGTGTTGAACTCGAAGGTTGAACTCCTTCGAGAGATTAATGCCTTATTAAAACACATCATAATTCTAACTTCACAGGAGAACGCGGGGTTTTCGTGGATGGTCGCACGACACAATCTAATATACCGTTACGCGACATATTGAACTGATATATACATATTGCTCACCAAGATCGTTAGTTTCAAGTGGATATCCTCATCTTCAGACGTCAAGTTCCCATTAACACTATTAATCCGTTCCAAGTGACTCAAGATGATGGACGATATCAATGTTCTTGACGACTCTAAAGTTGATTAAAAATCATTCATGAGGTGAGGATCCAGAGGAAGTTAACAGGTTCATAATGATTAGATGCGTGCCCCTGATCTTCTCGACTATATGTATACATCGACGGAAGCGCGGCTTGCAGCTGTTGGCAATCTGTCACATCTCTCAAGGAACATTTGGCTTCACCGCGGTATCCATCAAAGGCAGAACACTTATCCATTCTCATTGCTCATCTGTACTTGTGAGTTGAATCAAAAGCAAGCAAGCCAAGGATGAATACTCCGGTTCTTGTAGCTGTGAACGTTTTGGACCAATTTCGTCGTAATTAGTGAATGACAAATCAGACAATTCGGTTCTTGTTTTAGAGGCGACGATCAATGTTCAACCTTCCATCCCCCTGCTAATGCCTACTCACGACTCGATGTTCAAGAACATAAAGAAGCACAATGAGACTTTTACTTCTTCCCCTTATCTTCAGAGCGGATGTTTATATCCTGCGATTGAATTTTGCCGTTTGCCGCCGAGCGGGCGCCACCCTTCTCGAAGCCCCGATTTGATGTGGTAGAAGATAACAAGAAGTCCGACGATGTTCTCGTTTTTTTTATACCTCCACTACATCAATGTCCTCTGTCCATCTTCAAAACCTCTCGACGAGCTTTTTAGTCGGACGCGACAGTGATGACCCTCATGTCTTTCAAGATATTATCTTGAAGGTCACGGACAAAAGACTGGGTCTCGTCGCGTCTTTGTCTGCAGTTAAGATCTGTCGAAACGGGTGCCGTGGGTCCTTCTTTGGATATTATGGATGATCACAGTGAAGATCTGCAGTATCTCTCTGTCGAGCTTTTTGACGACTATGGACGTGTACATCCATGGCTCATTGAACCTGGCAGCCGAAGTGGCACTGGCTGTTGGGATACGGAACTGAATGATGGACTACTCGTGTTCATAATGAAAATATCTGTCATAGAGAAGGTACATTTAGCATACCATGAGTATCATGGAGACTGGATATAAATCCTTTGTATAGTATCGTGGACAGGGAATTGGCTCCTTCACGCTGAAGCAGTTCGTGACGTCCAAGCACATCAACAAACACTTTGATACGGTCATGTGCTGGCCTACACCAGAATCAAGGCGAGTTGCTGATTGGAAGCAAGTCAAGGAAAAACAAGTTGCATTCTTCAGAAAGGTAAGTTCAACTTATGGCTTTCACTGAAGTGAAAGTAATCACCGTTTTTCTTTAGAATGGATTTCGGCGTGTTGGTCGAACTGGGATATTCGGCTATTCTCCCATAGAGACGCATCCGTCGCGTTCAATCCCGCCAGCTCTTGATGCCAACGAGAAAGGTCAAGAATTCGAAAATATTGACGTAGGCCTCTCGATCGACGAAGTCAGTAGGAATAATCCTGTTCATACTGCAATTTTCGACTTAGAAAGGCAGGAGATGGACGTGGCTGGCACCATTAGGAACCACTATCAGCTTGACCCAACTTCCATACATAGACCCAATTCTTTGGGATATACGCCTATTCATGCTGCCCTCGTGACAGCTAATCTAGCGGGTGCTCTTGCAATTGGGCGTAACAGAAGACTTGAACAACTCAGAGACAATGTCGAGTGCAGAACTCCATTGGAGGCCCTTGAGAGTGTGATGTTGTCTTCACGCAAGAAATATAGTGCACCCGGAGGATTTTGGAAGGGATACAAGGACAATGAGTTGACTTGCGAGTTTCTTGTGAAATGCGTAATGGGTAAGCTTACAATGGCTGATACCTTGGAAGCATATATCTCGAAGCGAAAATGGGGTTGTACATGTGGCGCCTGTGCCGGAGGGTGGCTAAGTCACAACATGCGATTAAACCTTTGTGGTATGTCATTTATAGTTGAAGCAAAGCAATCATGCTAACATTCGTCCCAGTTGCAGTTTCGAAGCACTCGACATCAGTAACGTGGAATTGGAGACCTTTCGGCCATGGGCTCCGCATAGCAATCCAAATGGACTCTCCTTGATCCACGACTTCCCACCAGAAGTGCTGAAGTCAGTCACGCTCACCTTCTATAGTGGGTGTCGGGCTATTTTCAAGGCGGTATGCGAGTTCTTAGACGAAAGCAATGAACCGTTGAGCGTGGCTGCTATTTCTGCGCGTACCTTGAACGACGAGACTACAAAATCTTTCTTCGAAGGAGGGAGGTGGGCGAATCAAGGATGTTCTCCATTTGATTACATGGCTGGCAATGCTGCAAACCCTGGACAGTTGTACGGTATTTGATGATGATTGGGCAGGTGCCTGTGCAAATGACTTCGACTTTTCTCTTGTAAGACAACACCTTGGTCTTAGTAGTATACTTCTCTTGCCTGAGGACAAAGGTACTATTGAATTTATGGTCTAAGACTATTAGAATGACTTCGAGGTTTACTTCCGAACTTGTATTCGACGATCTGATTTTGCTCCACTTGTGTATACTTGGACACCCATCCTGTTTAATAGATTTTTGTTACTGAATTGGCCATGAGTAAATTGAACCGACATGAGTATAAAGACAAAAGTTGTGCACAGATTGAATTCTGAAGTCCTAGTTTTATGTAAGAGACATGATGAATTGATCATCACCATGACGGAACTTCCAGTTCCCGATTGATTGCAGTTGAGGAACAAGCCATAATTTTGTGCAACAATTTAGGGTCAGAAAACCTCTGTGGGAGAAACTACACTCCAGTGGTCACTACCAGGCCTTCACCGACTGGTAGGCCGAGGAATAGGAGACGTAAAGACGTTGCCAGCACGCCGCATTTCGTCCTGGTTCACAGCTTTACATGGGTCCTCAACTGCAAGGCACGTTCGTTGTTCCCTCTAGTTTAAATACTCCAGAGACAAGACATAACAGGTTAGTATTCAATTAATTTTAGCGCGTACACAAATACTCAAGTTAATTGATTAAGTTCTGAAGCGCCACGCGCCACGACCAGGTGAGATTTTCATACTTCTAATCCATGTAACCAGCATCTAACGGGCCTCTAGATCGACAAAGGGAGAGTTAGGGACGAGTTCACGCCTTTTGCTCTTCAAGAGTCTTCATGATCCAAGGCTCTTGAGTTGTGAATTGTTCCGTGGGAACACCGAGCTCGAAGAGGGTGGCGACGACCTTAGAGAAGCTGAAAGTGGAAGTGGGTCATCAGAAAAAAAGCGTATGTGAACAGGTAGGGAAATCTTACTCCTTGAACCAGAGGTTGACGTCGTCAGCGTAGGCTTTGGCGTATTTCTTGAAACTCTTATCCTGAACGAGCACATAATCGGTCCTGCAACGAAGGTTGAGCGCAAATATTGACAACGAGAGAGATGGGACGCACGGCAGCATCATGAGGGACTTGGTGGCCTTGTCCTCGAGCTGCTTGGGACCACTCCACTTCTTCCATGTCCAGCTGTCAAAGAATTAGTTGAATGAAAATGAAGTTTGCTGAGGCAACCAACGTCTCGCTGAAGAGGAGTTTGTAGTAATCGTTAGTCAAGGTAATCGGGGAGAAAGTCCAAGGTCCAGTGAATCCAGAGCGGTCAGTGTGGCAGCGTCCCAAAGCGTGAGCACCAGAAAGAGCAACGATTTCCTGATCATTGAAACCCATACGTCCGAAAATCTAAACGCCGATGAACATAAGTGAGAAAGGTATCATGAAGAAAATTGACGAACAGCCCTGAGATGCGCAGCGCCCTGCGTGGCATCGGGGAGACGACCATCAGGTGTAGCGTCAGCGGCGAAACCGTCAATACGACCGGGGCGCCAAGGGATCTTGGGTCCAGCCATCTCCTGGATGGCTGCAACGCCACCGAGAGTCCACAAGTCACCGTAGCTGATCCATTCGTACTCCTTCTTAACCTTCTCCATGAGGTCCCGAGCGATATTCAAGCCGTTGTTAGCACCATGGAGAGACTCTGGTTGGAAGCGCATGGTAGCATAGTTGCTGAGAAAGTCAGCTGTGAGATGTTGAGCTGGAAAGCGGCTATTGTGATTACCTTCCGCCGGTTTTAGTATCCTTATCGTAGGTTCCGGAAGCATGCCATGCCAGACGGAGGATCAGAGGACCATAGGAGCCATCTAAAATTGTGTCACTCGCTTATTCTATTACTCGGGGTAAAACGGGTGTACCATCGTAGTCGCCGGCCTCATCCAAGAGCTCAGCAATTCTGTTGTAGATCTGAAAATGACGATGAAACGACTGGATAAAATTTCCTACGCGTCAACATACCTTCTGGTAATCATCCTTGGTAGGGACAAAGTTGGCCTTGACCTGAGCACCGGCAGCATCCGCCTCATTGGTAGCGTTGAAATAGTAGAAGCCACCACCTGCAACAGCAAGAGCTGCAATACCCAAGTAGAGACCGGTATTAGATTTCTTGGGCGAGGCAGCGGTGGAATTGTGGCGGAAGGACGCCCTGAAGCCGGCATTGACACGCGGGGTGGCACGAATGCCAGCGACGGCCGCACGGCGGACAGGATTGCGGAGAAGAGCAAAGGACATTGCGGGCTGCTTGGAAGAGCAACGTTTGGGCCAAATTTCAATATAAACCACCCGGCATCTCCGCGAATTTGTCAACCAATCACGAGCCGTGCTTTATAAGTGTCAGGTGTTCCACCCCGGTGTCGCCTCAAGTGGCATTTTTGCCGTTTTTTTTTGTGGCGCAATGCTCAATTATGTCTGCGACTCGCTTCTTACGCAATCTATTCAGTTACAGGTCGAAGCTCCCATGGTGTGTCATTTTTAGGCTTCTATCATGTTCTTTGTTGTCAACGTGTCCCCGTGACCTTTATCACATGATTCGGTTTGATGTCAACCTCACCACTTCATTGCTTTTCCAAACAAGGCGCTTCCAAGAGCTCCTGAAATATACGAGGAGCTGTACAGAGAATCCTCATGCCAGACGTCTACCTGAGTAAGCTCAGCCTTTAGGCACTGCACGTCTCTATAAGGCATGATTAAGACTTCTATATGATTCGGCGCTTGTAAAATGACTTCTATCCAGGAGTTTCTGGGGAAAAGAGACCCTGAAGCGCGCCTCTTCATCAATGCCAAGAAGATATCAGTCGTCTCATGCTCTTTCGGGTTTCGTGAACAAAGAAGATTAGCTTTAATTTTGACTCGTTTGGCTGCCCATGTGTCACGGTTTGACTTCTGCAAGACTTTCTTGGATTTCCAGGTCCAGGTTCCTCATCCCTGGACTCACTACAGAATTTCCCTGGATAGGTAACCATCTATGAGTGACCACAGCTCCGGTCCGGAATTGATGGGTATCATTGTGCAGCCTTTCTGATCTGATCATCCCCTTCTGACCTTTGTCACTTATCGTCATCGCACAGCCATCAATTGAAGGATATATTGCACCTCGGCTATCCGCTTGACACAATTGACTAATTCTCGAGCGTTCAATCGCAACGACAATGTATGCTCCGTGGGGTCCATACCAATGCACTCCTGCTATCTACTCGCCTTATAACCCAGGATATTACTCCGGATATAGTCCTGACCTTCGTGTGTAACGACGAAATTTCTTAAACTGTCGGGGCTAACTGCTTCTCTCAGACCGCTCTGTCAAATACCCCCAGCTCTTCTACCTCCTCGCCTCTGATGCCACGCATTTGCAATGGGACGTGCGATGCCCGCCTTCATCCATCCATCAAGCGACGTTCTATCAGCACCGGCATACTGCCGCGACGCGGAATTTAGTAAAGAAGCTGAGGATTGTATCCAAGGCGTTCCCCTGGACTATTGACATCGATACACATGTTCCCGTTTCGTGTGAAATGGTGTGGGAAGCGCTATACCAGGGGTTACAACAACCCATGCAGGACTCGGAGTGGGGGATGCTGTGCAATATGAAACAGGCGCGTAGGGAGCCTGTGGAAACGGCCGCGAAGAAGAGGAGGGATTCGAATCCGGAAGATGATCTACCCTTGAAGAGGGTCGATTTTTTGGGTGAGGCAACGATGTTTGCTGGGTTAGATAAGGACGAGGAATTCATAAAGTTGAGATTGTTCCCCGGGGAAACAGGGGTGCCAGATACATGGGTCGTCTCGTTCAAGACGTAGACGCAGAAATCAGGCTGTCTCGTTCATATTTTCGTTGGACCTTGTTTTCTCTGTGGTAGTCCACCCTTCTCGCTCATATCTTTCTTTGGACTTTCTTATTTAAGTTGTATGTATACCTGGTCTGTAATTTATCTCAGTAATATGATCGACCTAATCTCACGTGACAAGATGTGTCCAAAGAAAAAGTTAGTTTCTTCAAGAAGCTGCCATTCGCTTCTCCTTGTAAATCTGCAGCTACAGGCCTTCCATGGTCTCATTTCAGTGAGAATATCTCCTCAATTATAGCCGATAGCTGACTTATCGACCTCCATATAGGTGTCATGGTTGGCTTAGTTTCCTCCAATACATATCATCTCTAACCAATTGCTTCAGTATGTAACGACGTAGTCAAAAAGCCCAAACTCGACCAACATAGATCGCGCTGCCATGGCGGATTCGACTGTATAGACTGCTCCACAACGTTTAATACACCTGCCGAATACAAAAGCCATACCCAATGCATCAGCGAAGCTGAAAAATACCAAAAAAGCCTTTACAAAGGCCCTAAAACCGTACGCTCCTTTACATCGCGCATTCATAAGCATAGACCTTATTTGCATCTTTTTGAATATTGTAGGACGCGTCTGGTACGCCCAAGAATAACTATCCACCACAGCCTGCGGCATCGTCAGCATCACAGTGGGGTTCGGGAGGACGTGGTGGTTATGGAGGGAGAGGTGGAAGAGGTGGCGGTAGAAGAGGAAGGGGAGGCAGCTGGGGCCAGCCACGGTGGCAGCCTACGGGGCCGAATGCTACACCGCTTGGGACGCCGACGCATTCTACTGCTGCTAGTCCAAAACCCATTGATGAGGAGCCACAGAAGGTTGAAGTGAAGTCAGTAGGGGATGAACGCGCGGGGGAGAAGAAAGATAAGAAGGATAAAAAGAGGAAGGCGGAGGAGAATACTGTGAGTTTGGGTTTTTTGAAGTAACTTATATCTATTACTGTGCTAACAAGTGTATTCAGGCCGAAACTGGATCTACTAACAAAAAAGCCAAGGTTGCGGACGAACCTGCGACTGACTCGGCCGCTGCCTCTCCCGAAAAGAAGAAGAAAGAGAAGAAAGAGAAGAAAGAGAAGAAAGAAAAGAAAGAAAAGGAGGGTAAGGGTAAGGAGAGGGAAGTTGAGGACGTTCAGATGAGTGCGCCGGTAGAGGAGAAGGAAAATGAGGCCTCTGAGGTTGTCAAGACCTCAGCAGAGAAGACGAAAAAGAAGAGTAAGAAGGACAAGAAGAGCGCCAACGATGTCGAGATCGGTGTGCCTGCTGAAGAAGAAAAGACCAAGGCAGGTGCCGACGACGTTGAAATGAGTGCACCTATGGAGGACGTAAAGAAGAAGAGCAAGGAGAAAAAAGAGAAAAAAGAGAAAAAAGAGGATGTCGCGCCAATTGAGGAGTCGAAGAAGAAGAGCAAGAAGGAGAAGAAGGAGAAGGAGAAGAAGACGGAAGGCGACGATGTGAATACTGTGGTCGCAGTGGAAGAGGATTCGGGCAATAAAAAGTCGAAGAAAAAGCAAGAAAGGGTGGATAAGGAGGATGCGGAAGAGACGAGCAAGAGAGATGCTATGGACGTCGATGCGTCATCAGATCGGAAAGAGAAAAAGGAGAAAAAAGATAGGAAAGAGAAGCTTAAGCAGAAGGAGAAAGGAGAGAAGAAGGAGAAGAAGGAGAAGAAACAGGCGGCATCAATTTCTGTGCAGTAGCGCTCTTCTTCTGCATCCCATGCACATACCCTCGACTATCTTAGAGTACCCGTATTTTTTGTCGTGAGTTTGGGTCACAATCCATTGTTTCTTCATCCGTACTTTTGGGCCACAGAATACTTCTTCAATTGTTCTCGGTCTAAGCGATCATCGTTGTCTGATATATATAGAAAGGCACGTGGAGTCTGCAGAAGCAGTGAAATCGATTTGGCCACATCCTTCGCCTCCTAAACCATGCAAGCACTCCAGGTATCTCTTTCGTTCTCTTTCAGCACCAGGCACTAATAATCATTAGTCTCAATTTTGGGCAGTCCGGGACTATCTCAGCCCCGTAAGTTCGTTCTTCACCAACCACCACAACGATCAGCTCACCGATCACGCTGCCAGGTCCTTAAAGAGAGCAAATTCAAGGAACACGGCCGAATCACACCTGGTACGCCCCGATCTTTGTCTCGACGCGTATAACTCACATATCTCTAAACTGCAGAGGAGTTCGTCGCAGCAGGCGACTTCCTGGTGTATAAGTTCCCAGTATGGTCATGGTATGTTCCTATCGCCTTCGCGACGCCACATTACTTCATCTGTCTCATCGTTCAGGGAGAAAGGCGAAGCATCAAAGGCACGAGATTTCCTCCCAGCCGACAAACAGTATCTCGTCACTCGTGGCGTGCCCTGCCTCCGTCGAGCGACGTCTCTTGCCTACACCGATGCAGACGAGGACGCAGAGCGCCTGCTCTCGTTCGGTGACTCGTCTGCGGGCGGAGAGGCAGACGAATGGGTTGAGACACACGCTGGGCGCGAGATTCATAGCGATTCCGCAGCCAACCCAGGCGTGATTGATGATATTCCAGATTTGGATGGGGACGACCATGGTCTTGCTGCGGGCGTTGGCAATGTCTCTCTAGGAGGTGCCGGGGAGGAGACGCCCAACCTTGATGATATCCCTGATATGGAAGAAGACGATCTTGAAGAGCAGGATGAGGCGACGGCGAGTAAGCCGGCCGTTCTTGATGCCAGGTGCTTGTGGATATTCTTCATCATCTTCTATATCTCATTAACGTCCCTTGCAGCAACGTCGAAGTAGCAAAAGGAAACCTTCTGCAAGTGCGTACCTATGACGTGATGATAACATACGACAAGTACTATCAGACGCCTCGTGTCTGGCTAATTGGCTACGACGAGGCACGTCCCATCCCACATCTACATACGTTATCCTCTTGATCACATTCGTTTATAACAGAACGGCACCCCGCTTAACCCCTCTCAAATTTTCCAAGACATCTCAGCCGACCATGCCCACAAGACAGTAACTATCGAGGCCTTCATCCACTCTGCCTCTCTCCAAGCTGCCTCCGTACATCCATGCAAGCACGCGAGCGTGATGAAGAAAGTTATCGAACGCATGAACAATAGCGTCGTGGCGGAGCAGTTGTCGCGGAAGAAGACCGGTGGCTCTCCTACAGGCAAGGACTCGTCATCGTCCAAGAAGAAGTGGCCGTTCATGAGGAAGATAAGCGGATCGGGGAAGGACGATAAGGGTACAACGGGCGAGGACGATGAAGTAGAAGGCATGCGCGTCGATTTTTATCTCGTGGTGTTCCTCAAGTTCATTGCATCAATCGTACCGACGATAGAAGTCGACTCAACGACGGCGTTCTGAGCGTCGAGAGGATAATGATACCCTTCCGCGCAGGCGAGGTTGACTAGGATAATGAAAAATGTCACGGATGCTACTACTACTGAGCAATCCATATGTTTAATTTTTGGCCCTGGTTGCAATTCAGGTATTCCGGTGCACTTTTCACTTCACTACATGCTTTATTATCAACAAAAAATGTACAACGAGTGATTCGACCCAGGCTCGAACTGAGGACCTTCTGTGTGTTAGACAGATGCGATAACCAACTACGCCATCGAACCGCACATTCAATGACTTTTACAAATTCCCATATGGCGCGAATGCTACGATTGTACGATTATGCTATCTACCTACGCTAAATGAATAGCTAAGGACGCGTCTGTAAAGATGCGCCTCGGTAGACCTACCTCCGTTAATAAATCCAAACTACTATACAGTTACTATTAGGTTGCCTTGATCAAACCACCTGCCGCCTCCGTACCCGCAATCCTCTCCAACCGGAACCAATCATACTTGGAATACAATACCCGGCAAGTCACATCAGAGCTCTCAACTCCCTCGTCCAAGAACGGGTACGACAACAGCTCCGTGAAAAATTGCGGATGATCCGGTGGGCCGTAGAAGAGCAGATTTCGGATACCACGGATCTTATACCTGTATAATATTATTCCTTTGCGGGTGATGGGAGAACGAGATACATGCCGTTTATAGAAATGGAATCGCTCGCTGATGAGGAGGAAGGATTTTTTGCCTTGGAAGAATGCCTGGCGCGCACGTGAAATGTCTTGGTTCGTTGAATACCTGAAGATCATCATAAATACACGATGGTTCGAAAAGGGAAGAGAAGTTACTCCGATAAGATAGCAAAGGAGACACCAGAGTGTTTCCTGAAGTAGTTTTGCACGCGGATGAAGTCGAAGGATGAGGGGATGAACACGACAGTGTTTGCACTCTGCACGGCGGATTTTAGGACAGTTGGGAGGAGCTATATCCCATTGTCAGTCAGGGCGTCTGCGATTAATATGATGGTAAAACGGACCTGTGTGGTGAAATAATGGAACCGCTTGTCAGCTTCGTCTTTGGGACTCGCGCAATCGAAATGAACGAAGTTCTGAAACGTAGTTTAAATCGCTGGCACCCATTCGGAAGTTGGTGAAACAGACCTGCTGAATACCTTCAGGTACACTGATAGGTGGCCAGTGTTTTTGTGTCCTGATCTTGCCTGCAACGTTGATTAGAGTACTGTTATACAACGCTCTAGCTTCAGGTGTTTCATAGGCTGCCAAGAAGATAGATTGGCGCAGGTATGGAGCGCTGGAGTATAGATTAGCATGACTTGGGCCGATGGTCTGCCAAAAATCCTTACTGTCCCTCGAGGTACCACGGCTTCAAACGCGAAAAATCAGTATCATGAGATTCCTTTGGCAGTTTGTTGAGATGTGATAGAACGAACTGTTGCCAATGGTCAAAGGTCAATCTTGAATTTAAATGATTAGCTCACTTTGACATGGTCCCAATTTTGCATACTGAGAGCATCCAGTTGGTCCACTACTAGCACTTCAATAGAAGAAAGATAATCGGCATTTCTAGATAAGATTTCGATCAAATCATTCAGATAACCCAGCAGTGATTGACTCACTTCTCTTTTTCTATTGATCTCCTTAGGCCCAGGGGGGAGGCTAAAATCACGTCGCACCCATAAAACTCTGCGAACATCTTGACGCTCTTCCTAGTCAGCTTGACTCCAACTCGGAAATTGTCGTCGACGTTGCCCTTGAACGTCTCTACATGATCGGGAGGATACGTCCCAGGCTCTGCCTCTGCTAGTTTATCGATAGCCCCCGGCGGCAGACCGTACTCTGAGATAAAGCGGGCCTGATTCTCAATTTGAAATGTTGGTGAAGGAGTGTGTGATGTGATGGCAGAATACCAATCAAGAGCGGAGGAGCGGAAGGGAAGAAGGAAGAGGACTGAAGGACGCGTGAAGCCTTGGTCTTGGACGTCGAGCGGAGGTTCGGCATTGGAATCAATTTTTGCGGCGTGGGCTAGCCTCTCGTTGTTCTTGAGTACTCTCCGGCGTTTTCTGAAGGAACTTCTCAGTTTATGATTCCAAGTGTAATGGGAAGGCCTACTTGGTAACATGATTTATAGCATGAAGAGCAATTGCTTCTCGTACACTTTTCCGGGAGTCCAGCGGCGTATCCGTGAGGTATAGATCACGTCGGGTTGAAAGGGTAGACAGAAGGTCATTTTGTAGATTCCTTTGCTCTGTTATCCATTAGGTCACAGTGGGGGTTTCAACTTGCGTAGAACAAACCTGGGGTCTGTTTTGACTGCCGAGATCGAAATGGAGTATACAATCTCTCAAGAATCTAGCAAAGAGTCAGAATCGTTCAATGCACAAGTAAGAATGTCATACGTCTATTGATGACTCGTGTTTCTCAGGAGGTACAGAATCTGTGGGTATTGACAACATGGTGGTCCCCAGACATCCGTTTTTCGTTTTGGAAATGTTCCAGGATTTTGTATCAACTGTAGTCCGTGAGGATTCAGATAAGATAGGTGGGTAGTTGCCAAAATGTAGCTCATATGCGTCTAGAATATGTAAGTTTAAAATGTTTGTATAAGTATAAGCACGAACCTATTACATCCGAAGCATCATTTCCCTCTTCCTGTACAGTCTCCACTGTCTCCGGCACAGTGTGCTCATGCATTTCAACGTCCATCTCGGGTGTCGAGGCTGTTTCCGAAATCCTTGCAGATTTCCGCCTGTTCAGCTTCTCGGCAGGAACGAACACCTCTTCCTGTACTTTTCTCTTTCCAGCACGAGTGGCAGAAACATTGAGAAGGGTAAGTAGGGCAGTCGTGATGGAAGTGGGGTCTTGATCTTTTATCGTCATTTCCACACACTAAAGTAGGGGATAGACAACTTTGACAATCCCCGAAAATTCAGAAGGCCTTGGGCAACAAGTCCAAATAGCACGTGGGACGCGTCGCGAATTTTGATCACGAGTCACGCGCTCGGTCCCAGAACTTTGGTCAACTTCGTCATCGCGGTCCTCAGCGCAGTCGTCCCGTAAGACTTGGGAGACCATATGCGAGTTCTATGCGTTGCAGAAAAACCCTCGATTTCGAAATCCATCAGTCAAATTCTTTCAGGCGGGCAGTTCAACACAGTGTGTCCATGACTTTCCGCACTGATTTCTGTTAACGCGGTATTTCTCCTAGACTGCGACGAGATCACCGTATATCAAGAACTATGAGTTTAATTATCCACAGACTAACTCCGTCTTTACCGTAACTTGTGTATCTGGCCATTTAACGGGGAATGACTTTTCAGATGCGTACAGGCGATGGACTTCTTGTGATCCATTTGAGCTATTCGACGCACCGGTTGAGACATTCATTCCAAGCGACAAGAAAGCTATCGAACAAAATCTTATGGCTCAAGCTAGACGCGCGGACACACTAATGATCTGGACAGACTGTGACCGGGAGGGAGAGCACATCGGAATGGAAATCGTAAATGTATGCAGAAGAGCAAAGCGAAATATTGTCGTCAAGAGAGCACGGTTTAGCGCTATTATTGCCCAGTATGTCATACATTCCCGTATTAGTTTACCTTACACGTTCAGTACAGACAAATTCATCGAGCCGCGCAACATCCTGTTGAGCTCGACCGCGCACAAGCAGAATCAGTGGAAGCAAGAATAATGCTTGATCTAAAAGTTGGCTCAGCCTTTACACGCATGCAGACTTTGATTCTTCAAAGGAGTTTTGCGCAACTGTCGGAAGGAAATAACGTGGTATCTTATGGTCTGTTATTCGCACTAAAGCTCCGACATTATCCTAACTACCATTGAGTGCAGGCCCCTGCCAATTTCCTACGCTTGGTTTCGTCGTCCAAAAGTACAATCTCGTCAAGTCTTTTGTTTCGGAACCCTTCTGGTATATATATCTTGCCCTTAACAGGGAGGAAGAAGAGACGGTTTTCACGTGGAAACGAGGGCAAATATTTGATCGACATGTGGCTATCTCCCTTTATGACTTCGTCTTGTCTACTTTACCTGGTACTCCGGGCCGTATTAGTAAGGTTACCAAGAAGGAGACCAAGAAATGGTATGTGCGCGGCCATTCAGATAGTGCTCCGTGTTCATAGCTCAGTGCCTCTCCAGGAAACCATTACCTTTGACTACCGTCGAGCTTCAGAAGGCTGGTTCCAGACTCCTTCGGCTGGCACCCAAGAAAGTTCTCGATGTAAGTTGACTTCTGACACTTGCCGTCTCCACACTGATGTAAGTCTTTCAGGTTGCCGAAAGTCTCTATCAACAAGGCTTTCTTTCATACCCTAGAACCGAGACTGACCAATTTGATCCTCAATTTGATTTCATGTCGTTGATTCAAAAGCAGACCGTCGACCCAGCATGGGGAGCTTTCGCCAATAGGTAGGTTCCCGATCTGACCTTCTTGGTTTGAGCCTTGATTTTGGAGTAAAGATTGACCAACGAGGATGGCTTCTCTGTGCCAAGGAAAGGCAAAAACAACGATAAAGCCCATCCTCCAATTCATCCGACTGCACATGCTGGTAATCTAGTAGGTGATGATAAAAGAGTGTACGAGTTTATCGCTCGTCGTTTTTTGGCTTCTTGCTCGAAGGACGCAAAAGGATGGCAGACTACTGTGGATGTTGAGTGTGGGGGCGAGTACTTTTCTGCTACAGGTGCGTTTCGGATAGTGTAATGTCAGCAAGCTGTCATGTCTTTTCTCTAGGCCTAGTCGTCATGGAAAAGAACTACTTGGAGGTATATCCCTACGACAAATGGGAGGGGCACCCTTTACCTAATTTCGAAGAAAACGAGGAATTCCAACCCTCTGTTTGCGAACTTCGAGAAGGGAAGACCACAAAACCGAACCTGCTCACCGAAGCTGACCTGGTTACGCTGATGGATAAGAATGGGATAGGTATGATCATTATTGACCAGTGCCTGCCCATAGTGACCTACCTTTCAAGGGACGGACGCCACCATCGCACAGCATATAGAAACCATTATCAATCGAAACTATGTCATCGAGAAGTTCGAAGGTCGTACTAAATATCTGATTCCTTCTACGCTCGGTATTGGGCTTGTCGAGGGATACAATCAAATCAATCTGGGCGTAAGTTTGAGTAAACCACAGTTGAGGCGAGAGGTGAGTGTATCTCGGGTGAATGAATGAATATAGGACCTATTTTTATATAGACTGAGCGCGACATGGTTAAGGTCTGTGAAGGGAGGATATCCAAGGCTGATATGCTTGAGAAGACAATCGACCAATACAAGGAGATGTTCATCATTACGAAACGAGAGTTTGAGAAGGTCGTCTCCGTGAGTGACTGCTTTCGTTGAGTCTCCTCACCAACCCGAAAATTTTTGAAGAGTGTCCGCCGTTACCTTGAAGGTAGAGTCGATCGCGAACAAGGCGAACAAGTTAACAGAGGTGGTAGAAATGACGATGATGGAGATGATAACAACGACGGAAGTCGGGGGGGAGGCCGAGGTAGGGGTCGAGGTACTCGTGGAAGGGGGGTTGCCAGAGGGCGAGGTAAATCGGCGCCGCGCTCCAAAGGTCGTGGAAGAGAGGATGTGATTGTCATTCCTGACACTGACGATGGTACGTTAAGCTATCAGCATTTTTGCCGTCCATTTGACAATCAGATATCCTTTTATAGACCTCGCTCCTCCACTTCGCAGCCGCACCAGCCAAGTAGGGCCAAGTTCGTCCCGTCAAAACGGACAACTGGTAGTAAACAGCACGGCTACTGAGTCCAATTGCAGTCGGCAAGCAAACTCAACTGGTACTCTCTCCAGGGCCCCCTCTCTCCAACGCAATGCTCTGCAGAGGGTCGGCACGAGAGACGTGATATATTGTGATTGTGGCTTTCCTGCTATCCAACGTGTTCACACCACCGAGTCCGCAAGTAAAGGCAAGAAATATTGGGAGTGTGGAAACAACAAAGCATGCGACTTCTACCAACGAGACGTGACCCCAAATGACCCACAAATTATTCCAACTAAGCGACCTTATTCAATGGTATACTTGCTTCCTTTGGCTTTTGATTTGTCAGTTTTCTTATTCTCTTTTTAGCTTCAAGACTCAAACCCTGGAGCTACTCGGATATGTCACTGCAATAAACCTGCGATTCGGCTCTCAGCCAATAACCCTGTTGAAAAAGGGCGGTTATTTTGGAAATGCGCAGGGACGCAGCATTGTAATTATTTTGCGTGGGATAATGAACCAGTAGAAGGGCCAACAAAAGGAACTCCATCTTCTTCGCTGGGTGCTAATGAATGCTTCAAGGTCTGCCATTGTTATACTCTCGTAGTCACCCGTTGCATTGTTCAAGACATACCTCTTGTAGTGTCATCAAACGGGACATTGGGCTTCAAGTATGTCCTTTGAGGAAGGCTTCATCACAGTCCAACCGCTAATTGAATTTCCCCTAGGTTGTCCCAACGATGGGAGTATGAACAAAAGATTGCGAAGCTTTGGGCCTTCAGCGCACGCAAGGACACCTAATGTGACCTGTTATAGATGTAATAAGGAAGGACATGTCAGTTCAGGTGTGTATTTCCTTCCGCATCATGTTGCCTTTCTCATGTATATCTCCAGCTTGTCCCAATTGCAACGCAACGAGATCGAATATGACTCAAGGAGGTAGTATTGATGGACGCGAGGGAGAATCATATACTTGTTTCAAGTGTGGAAAATCTGGTCACTGGAGAAGCGGTAGGTCAAATTGCACATAATGGCAGGATCATTTTACGCTTGCTGCAGAATGCCCGGATGATGCTTCAAATTCAACTTCAACTTCGAACTTTCGCGGTAATGGAAAAATAGAAAGAGGTCGAGGTCGAGGTCGAGGTCGAGGCTCAACGAGAGCAAAACGAGGCCGGGGTGCAAAGACAAAATCGGCGTTTGGAGCACCTGATGATTGATTGACTTGGTTTCTACTTTCCTGTCATTCCATTGGTATTGCATCGAACCATAGATTAGATGGACTGTGGTATGAAGGCTCATCTGAAGCAAACTTGGACACCTGATAATCAAATTGACTGCGTGTAACAGCATACGGGACAACTCAGTCACTTGGACTCCTTCAATTCTTCTTCAACCTCGTCCTTTGGCAATCCAAAACCTTCTTCATCAAGCTTCATACCCAACTCGATTACCACTGGCTGCACCCTCGACCAGAATGTAGTCCAAGTTTCAAGATCAGAAATTGTGTCGGTGAGATACATGTCATGGATAGCCTGTAAAGCGCCAAAGATATTGAAAATATCCGGGTGTTCCCTACGAAGTGGAGAATTAAGCGGAACTGTAGATATATGGTGCACAGCAGCTCGCAAAATGACAGGGACGGCTACTCTAGCACGACCTATTTCTGATTCTGGGGGTGCTGGAGCAGTTCCAAATACCTAAAGTACCGCGTGAAGGTCATCCCAGTAGTAAATAAAGGGTACTCACAGTCAAGAATTGTTCTCCACCTTCTGGACGAGAAAGATACAGGACGATTTGAAAGAGTAGAGTATAAGCCAAGATTAATTTCTCCTCAGGTCCTGGTTCTGAAGAGAATAACCAGGGCTCAGACGTAGTATTCTCCAGAATAGAAATCCACTGTTCAGACGCGGATTCTGATCCACCTTGAGTTTTAGAGGGGGTTTCATCAGGCCCCGATGGTTGAGGCGCGCGCAAGCTTGAGGATGTCGTGAAAGAACGACGGCATTGATATGTTGTTACGTTTTGCAGACGAGCCTTCGGCTAGAACATCAAATCTCCCAGGTTGGGACGCTGAAGTTCGTGATGATGGTAAAGCATACCAGGCGCGTAATGGGGCCTCTCGCAATTCCGGCATTGATGAACGAATGTCGAAGCTTTTGTAAAGCATTCAAGGGAATGCGGCCTGCTTTTGAGACGTACAATGACATGTTGAGTACTCTGCCAAAACAAATTCCCACGGCTCGCCGACCTCTTTTCCAGTAATGATCTAAATTAAAGCGATTGTCTCGCTCTTTTCCTCTTAAAACTCTAAAGCTGACTACACTATGATAAGCTCTTCTGCATGTCAACTTTGCTCATAGTACAGAGATGAGATGATTGATGACGTAGAGTCAGAGGAAGAGGCGAAATTTTAGAGAAGAAAAAAGTGTCCCTAGGAGGATTCGAACTTCCGGCTTCTCGGAGCGAAACACCACAACGAGATGATTTAACCACTAATCGACAGGGACAGTGTAAAGAACTAACGCGTAATCCATATGTGATGATAAGTGTCGGTTTGGGAAAGCGGATTGTTTGGACTTCTTTAACCCGAGCCGCGTCTACCTGACCACTCTTCCTTTTCGTCGCGGTCCACCCCCGAAAGGTACACACCCAGTGTTGTCCTTATCAAGGGCCGACGATGCACCTGTACAACTTGACTCTCCAACCCCCTACTGCCACTACACAGGCTATTGTGGGCAACTTTTCTGGGGCTCGGCAGCAGGAGATCATCGTTTCTCATGGAACGCGGTTAGAACTTCTGCGTCCAGATGTCCAGACTGGGAAAGTATCGACGGTCATCGCGACGGACGTTTTTGGGTCTATTCGCTCTCTTGCAGCTTTTCGTTTGACCGGAGGAACTAAGGGTAAGTTGTTGTGTGTACTATTTTTCATGTATACTTTCCATATAAAGTCCTTTAGATTATGCGATCGTAGGCTCTGACTCGGGACGTATTATTATCCTCGACTATGACCCAAAAACCAGTACCTTTGTGAAACTCCATCAGGAGACATACGGGAAGTCGGGCGCACGGCGAATCGTTCCAGGGCAGTACTTGGCGACCGATCCAAAAGGTCGAAGTGTCATGATTTCGGCTATGGAAAAAGCAAAACTTGTATATATTCTCAATCGTGATGCTGCGGCAAATTTGACAATATCTTCACCACTGGAAGCCCACAAGAACTCTGCTATCATCCATCATATTGTCGGTTTGGATGTTGGCTTTGAAAATCCGTTGTTTGCTGCACTCGAAGTCGACTATACTGAGTCAGATCAGGACCCGACTGGCGAGGCATTTAACAATGCAGAAAAGGTTCGTGACAACAATAGTCTACGTACCATAAACTAAAACATTTTGTAGATGCTTACTTATTACGAATTGGACTTGGGTCTGAACCATGTTGTCCGCAAGTGGAGTGAACCCACAGACCCACGTGCCAACCTTCTCGTTCAAGTCCCTGGTGGGCAATTGGCATCCTCAGACCGTTTTGACGGCCCGTCCGGTGTCCTTGTGTGCTGTGAAGACCACATAATCTACCGACATATGGACGTACCTCAGCATCGTGTTCCAATACCGCGTCGTAGACATCCTCTTGAGGATCCTGGTCGAGGCTTAATTATTGTGGCGGCGGTCATGCACAAGATGAAGGTGAGTCGTCGAAACAGGGGAGTTCCTCTATCTTACACCATGTGTTAGGGGGCGTTTTTCTTCCTGTTGCAAAGCGAGGATGGCGATCTGTATAAAGTTACAATTGAACATGAGGAAGAGGAAGTGAAGTCCTTAAAGATCAAGTACTTTGATACTGTACCTGTTGCTTCAAGTTTGTGCATCCTTAAATCTGGTTTCCTTTTCGTTGCGTCTGAGTTCGGCAATCAGTGCGTCACCCACACATTCCCTCTTTGTCTTGTGTTGACAGCCTTTTACTAGCTTCCTTTACCAGTTCCAGAAACTAGGCGACGATGATGATGAGCCCGAGTTTAGCTCTACTGACTACCCAAACTTTGGCATGGAGGACCCAACTACGCCACTACCTAATGCCTACTTCCGTCCCAGGCCGCTCGAAAACTTGGTTGTTGCCGATGAAATCGAGTCGCTCGATCCCATAATAGACTCAAAAGTACTTAATATACTACCAAACTCCGATGCCCCTCAAATTTTTGCAGCGTGCGGTCGCGGTGCACGAAGTACATTCAGGACATTACGTCATGGACTAGAGGTTGAGGAATCCGTGAGCTCAGATCTCCCAGGTATTCCTAACGCTGTCTGGACTACGAAACAAAAAGAGGATGGTAATTACAACGTCAAATAATCTGTGTTCAGACGAGATGATATTCTTTTTTGCTTAGATCCATATGATTCTTACATCATCTTGTCCTTCGTGAACGGAACACTCGTGCTATCAATCGGCGAAACGATAGAAGAAGTCCAGGATACTGGTTTCCTCTCTTCGGCACCTACACTCGCTGTGCAACAAATTGGGGCTGATGCCCTCCTCCAGGTTCACCCTCACGGTATTCGTCACGTTCTGGCCGATCGGCGAGTCAATGAATGGAGAGTACCTGAAGGCAAGACAATCGTTAGCGCAACGACCAACAAGAGGCAGGTTGTCGTTGCTCTGAGTTCGGCCGAGTTGGTGTACTTTGAGCTGGATTTGGATGGGCAACTCAACGAGTATCAGGATCGTAAGGCGATGGGAAGTACAGTCCTGGCTCTGAGTGTAGGCGAGGTCCCTGAGGGCAGACAGAGAACACCGTATCTGGTACACATTCCATACTTCATCGTCCGTTCATATCTATTAACAACATGTAGGCTGTGGGTTGCGAAGACCAGACTGTCCGGATCATCTCTCTAGACCCTGAGAGCACTCTTGAAACAATCAGCTTGCAGGCATTAACCGCTCCGCCCTCCTCCATCTGTATTGCCGATATGCTCGATGCCAGTATCAACAAGTCGCAGCCAACCATGTTCGTCAACATTGGTCTTCAAAATGGAGTCTTGCTACGAACTGTCCTTGAACCAATCAATGGTCAGCTCACGGACACACGAACTCGGTATGTGCTCTCCTGTTCTTTATCAAATGGTTGTTAATCATCATCGCTCTTTTAGTTTCCTTGGAACACGTCCAATACGCCTGGTTAGAGTCCAGATCCAGCGCAATCCTGCGATACTGGCTCTTTCCTCACGTTCATGGCTCAACTACACTCACCAAAACCTCATGCACTTCACCCCACTCATTTTTGAGAACTTCGACTATGCTTGGAGTTTCTCTGCCGAACTCAGTCCAGAGGGTCTCATTGGCATCGCTGGAAGCACCCTACGGTAAGGGACAATTACTCTTCTGCTATTGTATCCCTACTGGACTGCTGAATCCAGGATTTTCCAAATACCAAAACTTGGGACGAAACTGAAGCAAGACTCCATTCCTTTATCATATACCCCGAGAAAGTTCATTACACACCCCTCAAACCACTATTTCTATATGATTGAAGGTGATCATCGGGTAATGGGAGAGGATGCGGCAAGTAAACGTCTTAACGAACTCGTATGTTTCTTTGGTAAATTGATGTTGCTAGGGACTGATTTATGCAATTAGCGTCGACAAGGAAAGACAATTGACAACGAGGTCGTAAATCTCCCTCCTGAAAGCTTCGGCCGAGCAAAGGCGCCTGCCGGAACTTGGGCGTCGGCAGTTCGAATCATTGACCCCATAGAGGTAATGATGAACGACTACGTTGCACTTGTCAAAGCTGATGTTTCTTTCGCAAAGGCTAAAACTGTCGCGTTCGTTCCACTCGATGGTAACGAAGCTGCGTTCTCACTAGCAGTGGTTCCGTTTGCTGCGAGAGGCGGAGAGTTACATCTCGTTGTCGGTACTGCGGCTGATACCCTTATATCGCCTCGTTCATGCTCGAGTGGTTTCCTTCGGACATACCGATTCACAGATGATGGTGCTGGACTTGAGTTGCTTCACAAGGTACTATGATCACCTCCTTCCTTGTCTTGCAAGCGTATTAACTGCCTTGTTACCAGACGGAAACAGACGACGTTCCCTTGGCACTTTTGGCTTTCCAAGGCCGTCTCGTTGCCGGCGTTGGTAAAGCTCTAAGGATCTACGATATTGGAAAGAAGAAGCTTCTGCGAAAGGTTGAGAACAAGGTTTGTACAATTTTCCTTGTTGTTTTGTGGTGTCAAATTTCTAACCGGTGGCCCAGACGTTCGGTTCTCCAATAGTTTCGCTTGCCACTCAAGGTTCGCGTATCATAGTCGGAGACATGCAAGAGTCTATCTATTTTACTGTCTACAAGCCTCCCGAAAATCGCCTTCTCATCTTCGCTGATGACAGTCAGCCGCGGTGGGTGAGCGCCATGACTATGGTGGATTACAATACTGTCGCTGCTGGTGATCGTTTCGGCAATGTCTTCGTAAACCGGTTAGATCCTAAGGTATCGGAACAAGTCGATGATGATCCAACTGGGGCCGGTATTCTTCATGAGAAAGGCATTCTCATGGGTGCGCCTCACAAAACAAAACTCCTGACGCATTATCATGTGGGAGACATTGTCACCTCGATCCACAAGGTTTCTCTAGTTGCTGGCGGTCGTGAAGTCCTTCTCTACACCGGTCTTCATGGCACGATTGGAATCTTGATCCCTTTTATTTCCAAAGAAGATGTTGATTTCTTCTCGACGCTTGAACAGCACATGCGGACAGTGCAGAGCAGTTTGGTGGGCAGGGATCAACTAAGCTTCCGAGGCTATTACGTCCCAGTGAAGGCGACCGTTGACGGAGACTTGTGTGAGACTTATGCGAGGTTACCTGCTGCAAAGCAAAGCTCCATCGCCGGCGAATTGGATAGAACGATCGGTGAAGTGTTGAAGAAGCTAGAACAGCTAAGAGTAACGGGTAGTGGGTTCTAGTATGTAGTATATAGTATAATGCTTTCTTTGTTATAAACATATGTATGCAATATTGCGATTTTTCTGTTGTCGTTATACGAGACCGGAAGCAAATACATTATCTCTTCCCTTTATAAAGGGAGTGATCCGACACCATGCACACTTTTATACTGCCATGTTGAAGGTTGCCGCCGGAACTTTGCTCAAAGCATCTCGCCCTCAGCTTGTTTCTTTGCCCATTAAAACGTTCACAAGGTCTCTTATCACTCTCAAGGACCACAAGGTATCTCATATTACCTGAAATGAATGAAATTTCTTGGGAAATCGACGCGTCACTGTGTAGTACACTGCACATGCAACTGCTAAAGGCAAAGGGCGCAACGGGGAGGTGAAGTCCAATGGACTTGAGCTCAATCTTGCGACACCGAAGGAGCTCGGAGGAACTGGGAAGGGAGAGAACCCGGAGCAACTGTTCGCGATGGGATATGCTTGTAGGTGGCTAATCGGCTCTCTCTGTTATTACTCACGACTTTGACGTCCAGCTTGCCTGCTTGGTGCTATTCAATTTGTGGCTGGACGTATGGGCAAGGATGCCTCTCAGGCTGTTGTTCGCGCCAGTGTGCATCTCGGCGAGCCCAAGGACCTGAAAGGATTCGGACTTGCTGTTGATATCAAAGTTGAGGGTGTTGACGATGATGTTCTAAAGGCTGGGCATGAGGTATGATATAATTTCCTCAGCCGTGAGAGAAGTAGAAACTTACACTCTCCAGTTCTGTCCTTACAGCCGTGCTTTAGAACATGGTGCGGTGGTCAATGTTTCGAAAGCCTAGCTTGTATTGAGTCATTAACTCGGTACCGTAATCTTTGTATGTTCCATATAGAACTCAAATTTTGGTAGCAATAAGATTTAACTTAACATCAACCTTCAACGAAATTGCGCGTCGTTTAACTTATATTGAATCTCTGCCTTCAACGTTCAGACACATCAAGCTTATTAAACTTGTGCTTTTGACTTATGATTTGGCAGGCAGAACTGAACACTGATATAATCATTAGGCTAGCTGTGGTCTACTGTGTCCCTTCCATTCATGAGATAGGAATAGGGGGCCACTACTCTCGAAAGCGTTCTTTAGCATCTACATCTGAAAAGATCATTTCTCCCGCCTAATGCGGTAGTTGTTCGCGAATCTGTTCTTCCGTTGTCCAGATCAAGGAGGAAGAATGCAATACCTGTCTGATTCCTGGGTATCTATCAGTCTTGATCCTTGAAAACGGCACACCTTTTTCCTGCGTATGGAGCACCCCTTATTTTGGGAGTGACAGTCGTCTAACTCATGCCTTGTTCATCCCACGAGGGCCATGTCTGTGCAGAGATCTCTGTGACATCCTCTCTACTAGGCGGTTTGGTGTCTAGCTAGGGTGACATGACCATCCCGGTACCATAAGCAACGACCCTCATCTGAACCCTGTCCCTTGCAAAGTCTGGGTCTTGCATCGCAAGTGAAGAATAATGTTCCTATTTATTGAGATTAACGGCCGGTTTATGATTTACAAACGCTACAGATGGTTGGTGCGACACCTCCTTAGTCTGGTATCCTCTCAGCGGCAACGGGATTAGGCATCAGGAGTATACTGATCCTTTTGCCAATAGCGGTGCTCTCGGCACATATCACAGCATTGAGGTATACTTCAGAATGGCGCCTCGACCATGAGCTGCTACAGTTGTTGTCGATTACACTCCCAATTCTATGTTCTGGGAGCGCATGGCGATGCCGACCGGTGAGACATATTTAGGCCCATTCTCATCAAGACCAAGATCAAGGTAGCACGGAACCTTCTTCCCGCCCGTGACCTCTGTGCTGTCTTTTTACTGTGTTCAATCGTAAACTAGATCTATCGAATTGAAGTATACGGACTCACAGACTTACCACAGAGGTCACACAGCAGCAAACTGGTAACGGAAACGTGTAGCATTTCCTTCCTCTTCGAGTTCAAACCTGGTTCTATGTGACAACTCCTCCACTTTGTCCTCGATCTGTTTTAATATCTTTCGCCGTTTCCTAAGTGGCATAATTGCAGGGACAGGCTGTACCCATGGCTACTTGCCGAACGAGGTGCTGTGGCCAACTAAATACCAAACCACCCCTCCTGTGCCTGCCCATATTTGTCCGACAAATACACCAATCAGCACATTTGACTGGTATGCAATGTCAAATTCCTTCATCATTTGAAAACGAAAACGCATCGTTTCAGTTTCGGATATTGTGTTCCGGCTACAGCATAGGGAGTATACTCATGAACGTACAAGGTCGTTTGATTCTGACGGATAGCACTCATGTTACTCAGTTTCAGACCCAAATAGAGTGAGCTCGAGGTGACGCGCCCGTTTCGTTTGGATCCTTGATTCGAGGTGCGAACTGGAAAAGACCAATCTAATTGGATATCTCGAAAATGGTTTGACAAACAATTTCGATACATCTTACTGCCCCTCAGTGCATAGGCAACCCACGTGGTCACATCAGAAGTGAAAAATAGGTATGCCACGGAGCAGCACCTCCGTTTGCTTTTTCGGCTGGGTCTCCGATGCCACTCATCCCGGACCCATTTCTAGATATCCATGGCCATCCTTTCAAAGCAAAATGGGGGTGCAAATAGAAAAGGGATAACTGTTACAGATCAAATTTGGAACAAAGCTCCTTTGACCGTGACGGTCGTCCGTTCCATCAAATTAATGTCATTGAAAGGGCTTTCGCGTGTTCTTTCGAATTGTTTCTCAAATTCGAATTGGCAGCAGGGCTCATAATCAAGGGAGAGACTTCTGACTCCTTTTGAGCTTTTGGTTCTCGAATGCTCGAAAGAGTTCTTTGGTTGAGGTCTTTTTCACGTTGTTTATCTTCGTCGTAAAGATTTTTGTTTGTGTTTGCAAGTTGTACATACAACCGGGCTTCATTATCTTCGTCGTATTGAAACAAAAAAGCGCCGCTTTTTGTGGCTTGCTGAAATACTTCAAAGGGCAGTGCCCCACACGTTGTACATCATAATGGGTAAAATAGACAATGGCCGCATTCAAACGAATGATCCTCGCTATAGCTATGGTGCCACCTATGATTTTTTTTTTCCTGGCTATAGTTGGCCACGCAGGATACCCCGTTGTATATATATAACTCTGTCAAAATTGCGACACCAACCTCCTGTGTTTTTGGTAAGTAGCTATGCAGAGTGAACTACCCACGTCTTTGATCCTTTCCCTATCCGGAGCCAGAATACCAGGCTCTATAAAGTCAAAGCGTGCGCGTGAGTTCCTCCAGGTCTTGTTGGTCTGATATCCTTCTTTAGACCCTTGGTTCACCAGACAGAACACTGAAAAGTCCCAGGACGACGGGATGGTATACTTATATTTCGATGGAAAACCACTTTACCCATTACGGTTGGAGAGGATACTATTTCAACGACATAGAGACGACAGAGATTGGACGGATACAGAGATCGAATGGTACGATGAGTTGTACCTCGAGGCAGACGATCAGACCGGTGTAAAAATACACTCCTCGGTGGCTCCCGAGTATTCGTTGATACCCATCTATGCTCCACGACCAGTGTATGGGTATGTTCCAAGGCAAGTCCACGTTTTGGGTAATGGTCCGCTCAAGCAGTGCACTGATGTTGTCCCAGATCCGTCCTCGAGCTTCTCCTCTGTGAACCCGAGGTGTACGACAGTGTTGCGGAGGAGGAACAGGCCAAGCGTCAACGCAACAGGAACAAGAACCCGACACAAGCGACCGGGAGATCGATGCAAGTATTCTTGTCTCCCGCATGCGGAAGGCCGATGGAGAAGGCTTGGTGAGAATGAAGCTGGAGCTACCATTACATTAGAATGTCTTGATGGACTCGGCATAGTTTACAGCCATAACAAGCGAGGGTTTGATCCAGAGATGATGCGCGTCTTGGCGGCCATTTGTGGACTTTTTGATAACGACAAGCATGAAAAAAAGTCGGAATAAAAAAACCTTGGATTTTGAATCCGGCTGTGCCCCTATTTTGCGTACCACGTGATCTAGTAGCCGGTGCTGGCAAAGCCTCGCGGACTTTGTTACAGCACATTTCCCTTGTCTCGTCATCACCTCTGCATCCAGTCGCACTGAGTGCTTCTTGGAAGCCTGGACTTCTGCATTCCCGACAGTCGTATACTGGCTAGGATACACCTCGCATAATCAGACATAAGCAGAAATGTCTCTTATATTCACCATTTTTGCGCTCGTCTTTGTGACGCAGCTTATTTCCTGGATTGGGCAGAATGTTTTATTAGAATTGGTGAGCCGTTTGTCCTGCAAGTGATTGACATGCTCATGTGTCAAAGGCATATACGCTGTATCTACGGGTGTTCCACTCGACGATGAGCGCACAACTACGGGCAAAACGGAAGGAAGTATTGAACACAAGGGCAGAACTAATGAAGACAAGTGCCCAGGACCAGTTTGCGAAATGGGCAAAGCTAAGGCGTAGTGTTGACAAGGGATTGGCGGAGCTGGAGCAACTTAGTGTGTCACGCTGTCCCTCCATGCGTCACCACTGACGCAATTTCAGATAGCGATGTGGCGTCGTCAAAGACGGCCTTTGCCATAAAATTCAAGTCGACAGTGTGGCTGTTGACGACAGGCGTCCAGTTCTTCGTCGGATGGTGGTACAGAAAGGTTGCTGTGTTTTATCTCCCGCCCGGGTGGTTTGGTCCGTTGGAGTGGTGGCTGTCGTTTCCATTTGCACCTGCAGGTCAGTAGACGTGGCTTGCATTATTTCTGCTCGTGACGTCTCTCCAGGCTCTGTGAGCGTTGGCGTGTGGCAGATGGCGTGTAAGCGGGTGATTCTGATCGGCGAGCGCATCGTGAAAGATCTACTAGTAGGTGAGAAACTGCGACACTCGCGTTGCTTGGCGTGTTTACGATGATATGGCGTTGCAGGGTCTCCGCAAGGCGCAGCTGCTGAGACGCGGAATGAGGCTGGGAAGAAAGAGACGTGAGCGGACGGAGAGTATGGCTATGTTATTAGGGTAGCCTGTGGTAATTATTGGGACGGAATGCAACGGCTGGCAGACGCGCACCAAGTGAGTGTGGGACATGTGATATGACCGAACGCGGGTGGCGCCATCCGCGTCGGATGCGGACACGGAGAGCCGTCCCAAATTGGAAACTATTTAGACCGTCGCTTTCCATGCCTTGACTCATTTCCTTTTCACACAATGGTCCAAGGCGTCCAGATCCACTCCAAGGCTGCCCAGAACGCCCAGGCAGAGCTCTTCACCGACGGCGCCCTCGACTTCCTCGCTGCCCTCCACAGGACCTTCGAGTCCACCAGGCAGTCTCTCCTCGTCGCCCGCGAGGAGGCCCAGCGCAGATATGACTCGGGCGTTCATCTCGATTTTCCACCAGAGACCGTCCACATCCGGTATGAGCCTTCATGGCACTGTGCACCCCCTGCTCCTGGCCTTGAGGACCGTCGCGTCGAAATCACTGGCCCGACTGACCGCAAAATGGTAATCAACGCCCTCAACAGCGGAGCCAAGACCTTCATGGCCGACTTTGAGGGTGCGTTGTTCTCTCTTGATTAATTTCTCTTGCTCACCGTTCGTCTCAGATTCGAGCTCGCCGACGTTTGCGAATATGGTCAACGGCCAAATCAATCTTCGCGACGCCATCAGGCGCAAGATCGACTTTGAATCAAACGGAAAACAGTACAAGCTGACTGCTCAGCCTGCCGTTCTCATTGTGCGGTAAGTATCACACGTTTCAAGCCAGCCGACGCTTTCTCACCCCTGACATAGTCCTCGTGGCTGGCATCTCGACGAACCGCGTGTCACTATCGACAATGCGCCCGTCTCTGGCTCCATCTTTGATTTTGCCCTCTACTTCTATCACAATGCCAAGGAACTCGTCAAGGCGGGGCGAGGTCCATACTTCTACCTGCCCAAGATGGAGCACTACCTCGAGGCGCGTCTCTGGAACGACATCTTCCTCTTTTCTCAGTCGTACATTGGCATGCCCCACAACACAATCCGTGCTACTGTTCTCATTGAGACTCTTCCCGCTGCGTTTCAGATGGAAGAAATCCTCTTCGAGTTGAGAAATCACTCGTCGGGTCTCAACTGTGGCCGGTAAGTAGTGGTACCCTGCAAGTCATCAGATCAACATTCTCAACTTTTCTGCTATCTATAGATGGGATTATATTTTCAGTTTCATCAAGAAGCGCAGGGCCGATAGAAGTGCAGTGCTCCCTGACAGGAAGGACGTGACGATGACCGTCGGATTCATGGATGCCTACGTCAAGCTTTTGATTCAGACTTGCCATAGGCAAGTCACGAGATTATTTATTTTTGGTACCCATACTCATGTTATCTTTTTAATTATAGACGAAAGGTTGCGGCGATGGGTGGAATGTCGGCACAGATTCCCATCAAGGATGACGCCAAGGCGAACGAAGTAGCAATGGCAAAGGTCCGAGCGGACAAGCTCCGCGAGGTCACTGCAGGCCACGACGGCACGTGGATCGCGCACCCGCTCATCAACCAGATTGCTCGCCAGATCTTTGACGAGAATATGCTGGGTCCCAACCAGTATCATGTTCTTCGCCAGGACGTCAGGGTCGCTGCTGCGGATTTGTTGAACACCCAGGTTCCGGGAAAGATCACCGAGGAGGGTGTTCGCGAGAACGTGTCGACTTCTCTTGCGTATACCTCTGCGTGGATCGGAGGGAACGGGTGTATCCCGCTCAATTACCTCATGGAGGACGCTGCGACTGCCGAGATTACGCGTGTGCAGCTGTGGCAGTGGGTACACTACGGCGCGCGACTTGATAACGGTCTTCCGATTACGCTGGAGTATATTGACTCGTTGGTGAAGGAGCTCGCTCCTGGTATCAAGAAGATCGTGGCTGGAGTCAAGGAGGAGAATGTGGATGTCGCAGCGGAGTATTTGAAGGCGCAGGTGAGGAGGCAGTGGCCGAGTGAGTTCTTGACGAGCGATTTGATGATGTATTTGGCTATTGCGGATGGTGTTGATCCTAAGTACCAGAAGGCGGCTTTGTGAGAGGTCGTCGTGTCGTGTCGTTCTGTGTTCGGTGTTCTTGTCTCTTTTTTCTTTTTTATTTACCTCTCTCGCATAGGTGGATAGGTTTCATTCATCCTTACATGCATTACATATGTAGTCTAGTTCCCCCGTTCATTTTGCCTAGTGTAGTATGTACATAGCCTAAAATTCACACACCGATACCAAGTACACTCTGATGAACCTCTCTCTGTTTTTGTGGACCTGGTGGTGCTTCTTTCCAGGATTGTGAGGTCGTCGTGTGTTCAGACTTCTCTCTCTTTATTTACCCTTTCGCATAGGTGGATGGGTTTCATCCTTACATGCATGACATGTTTTCTAGTTCCCGTTCATTGCCTAGTGTAATATGTAAATAGCTTAAAATTCACACACCCATACCAAGTACACTTGGATGAACGGTCTGTCTTTGAGTGGTGCTTTTTTCCAGGATTGTGAGGTCGTCTGCCTCTCTTTCTTTACCCTTTGCCTAGGTGGATATTTTCATCCGTACATATATTACATATGTATTCTAGTTCCCCCATTCATTGCCTAGTGTAATATGTACATAGCTTAAAATTCACACACCCATACCAAGTACACTTGGATGAACGTCTCATCTCTGTCTTAAGTGGACCTTGTGGTGCTTCTTTCCAGGATTCTAAAAGGGTATATACCATTGCTTTGGTTCTCGGTAGCATTAACTCTTACGTTCCTTTTGTCTTATGACCTTTGACTCTCTCATCCACGGGTGGTAATTGCATAATCCCTATTGCTTGATTGTCAGCACACTTTTAACTTCCTTTGTGTGAAGGGCGATGGCAATGCAACTTCTTCCATTCTCCACAAACGTTATTGATTATCATCCAACCTTATTTTGCATCCGTCATTTCTGATTTGGTGAGTAACTCAAAAAGCTTATGGGAGAGCGTTGTGATACGGTTTTACGCTTTGCTCAAGTCTGAGATCTGAACATGGTGTGTGTGGCTCACGTCAGAATATGTGGCGCACTCTGGTCAAGTTGGTTACTTGTAAACATTGTAAGCATTGAGGTACAAAGTCAGCTGAGCAAGGCACGGGTGTGGGAGATGGCTTTTGCTTGGTGAGAAGCTGAAAGTCAAAGTCAAAGTCTATGTGACAGGACAATTGCAGGGAATTCTGAAAGGAATGTTGTGTGGAATGAAACGGAGATTTCCAGATCGCCGACAGGCATGGAAGCTGATATGCATTGGTGTGAGTTTGGTTGTATACACGCTACTTCCACTGAGGTTGTTGGTGGTTAACTCGATTTGATTGGGCTTCTTGGTCTTGTACATGATCCTTGCAATGGCAGGTGTTCAAAGACAAAACGTCAAGCTGAGGTTGCAATTGCATGTCAGTGTATGAACATGAGGAAAAGGTTCAAAGTTAAACAATCATTGACTCGGCCAGTCACTATACATACCACTTCCGCCTGTCCATCTCACAGAAAACAAAATGCGAAACCGAGGGAACCATATTCATATGCGCGTCATAATGTCTGAATGAAAACATGGCTGCCTGCTGGTGCGTTCTCTCCCCTCCTCCAAAACAACCCTGCTGTCTCCTCCCCCTCTTCGACGAAGCGTTCAATGCTTAGATGTTCAACTTTGTCCTTCTCCAGTGGCGGCGCTTCGCGTTATACTGCAAATACAAACATACATTCAGCATATTATCCCTCAGTTTCCAAAACATAAACGCCTGCAAACCTGGATTTTAGTGTCCGTCTTGAGGCGGAACCACTGGGGGATCGGCCTTGAATGAATCATGGATCAATCTCTCGACACGGTTCGAGTTGGAGGGGGATAAACGCACCTGTTTTGCCGTCCTGCCTTGGCGAGAATTCTTTTGGTCCGGAAGGTCTTCTGGGAGGGCTAGATCAGGTAGAACATTAATACACTGAGATGGACATGGATCTTGAGACAAAGTGGGACATACCATCGTCGTCGTTGGGGCTGGTGTCGGTGGTGTCGGACGGATAGAAAAAATAAGGTTTGCCGGGTGGCACCGACTGTATAGTTGTTGTTTACTTCCTGCGGGCACTGCCGAACTATTGCCGAATTGATGAACTGGACTGGGAAACGGGCCGGGGCGCCGTGGGCCTGGACCTGACACGTTGATATGTTCCATGGGTAGTGATTCTCGCAAACACTCAGTGCTATTCTGAACCGTGAAAGCCATGAGATTCTTGCAATGGGCACCTATCCTTCTTGCTGCTGCTGCCTATGCGGCTGATGCAGAGCCTCCTACAGAGCTTGTTATTGAGACGACCTACAAGCCTGAGGAGTGTAATATTAGTGCTCAGAAGGGAGACCAAATCCAGGTCCATTACGTGCGTACATATCTTTTGCTTTATTCCTCCAACTCTCAAGCCTTGTTGATTTCTATAGACTGGTTCACTGTTTGACACAGGAAAGAAATTTGACTCCAGGTTGGTGTCAATAATGTTATCCAAGACTATGGTCTTGACTGTTTACCTATTCAGCCATGACCGCAACGCGCCTTTAGGGATCACGCGTATGCACTTGTAATGACCATGCTCAGTAGAGGCGCATTGACACCCGATTTTTTTGTAGTGGGCATCGGCCAAGTTATCAAAGGCTGGGACCAGGGCTTGCTTGGCATGTGTGTTCACGAGAAGCGTAAGCTTACTATTCCTCCCGAGTTGGGGTATGGTGCGTATTTGTGTTCCGTCTTTGAATTATGAGTTTTATGGTTGTGTCCCTGTTGTTACTCAGGTGCCCGTGGTGCTGGTGGTGTCATTCCTCCTGGTGCCACCCTTGTCTTCGAAACAGAAATGGTTGCCATTACCAGGCAAGAGGGGGAGCGTGAAGAATTGTGAGATTATCTTCTACCGAGTTCAAATACGATGGACCTTGTTTATCGCATGTATGACGTATCTATTAGGGCTGCAGTATAATGCTACGGATTTAAATCGATGATTTCGTTGACCACGGAATCTCTTGTGATATTAGATAGCTACGATTGAATTCGAAAGTATGGTACGTTAACTCGTCCAGGATCTCTGACACGTTCAAAAATATTCTTGTGTAGGTTCATTTGGTATCGCTTGTACGACGTATGTATTAGGGCTGCAGTATAATGCTATGGATTGAAATCGCTGATTTCGTTGACCACGGGAGATTTCTGTGATATTAGCTACGATTGAAATTATGGTATGTTGATTCGTCCTGGATTTCTGACACGTTCAAGAATATTCTTGTGTAGGTTTATTCGGAAGAGAAACTTGAGGTGGCGACACACTCTTGGCATTTGCCTGAATCGAACAAGTTACCTCACCTGTGTCACTTCAGGTTTTGTTTCATAGCAAGACGGGTGTCGCGTTTGCACGTGCAAACTATCATAGCGGTTGTGACCTCAGGCCTCAAATATTGTTCGATAACGAATTAGATCGCGAAGCCCATCTCCATGTCAGAGCTCAAGGCGACGAACGATCTTGTGGTCACAGTCGTCAGTCCTTCGAGCATTGGTCACAATATTTTCGCGAGATCTCTTCCGTATTTACGTCCCTTTATGACACCTCGATCGTGTCACCATTGCATCATGGGCCCCTCAATGACTTTTGGTATCGTCATTCGTTTTTAAGACTTCAGACAGTTTGTCTTCTTCCTTCTTATAAATGCAATCTTTACCTCGCGTTGTTCGCTACACTCTCAGGTCAAACCGTATTGTTCCTCGAACGGTCCTGTTCGCTCGTACTATGGCTTCTCACAAACAGCAGACTCTGATCGAGGCCATCAAGGAGGATCACCAGGAGGTAGTGAAACATTTCTTGTGTTCTAATCGTGGCGCTGAATTTTTTTTCTTGCTAGATGTATGATTATTACGATCAATATGTTAAAGCGTCTGGAAACCCCGATGCGCAGGAGCGCTGGTCTCGACAGCTGACTTGGGAGATCGCACGACATGCTGTAGGTGAGGAGATTGTTGTTTACCCTCTCATGGAAAAGTGTCTCGGTGAAAAGGGCGTTGAGCTTGCCGACAAGGATCGCGCGGATCACATGGTATGTCTTTGGGGCTGCACACGTCAATATTCATTTCACTTTGTGGCAGACTGTGAAAAATCAGTTATCTGAACTTGAGTCGATGACTCCTGGTTCTGACGGCCACGCGAATTTGCTCAAGTCTATCATGTCTCATTTGCGCGAGCATAATCAAAATGAGGAGCAACATGATTTGCCAAAACTGGAGCCTGCTATTGGCGAGGAAGGAAGTTTACAAGCTGCCTCGAAGTTTACGAGAACAAAACAATTTGTTCCGACTAGGTCTGTATCTTAACTCTCAGCAACTGCCCTTTGAACTTATTTGCTTTAATGTTTACAGAGCTCATCCGTCAGCTCCCAACAAGCCACCTTTCGAAACTTTCGCTGGGTTTTTGGCAGCACCCCTTGATAAGTTGAAGGACGCATTTTCCAAGTTCCCCACCGAAGAAATGAAGGCAAATGCTAAGTGAAGGTCGGTCAATTTTTGAGTTATAGCAAAGTAATTGTCCTCGGTTATACATGTGCCCCATTAATGTATCATACTACTGTATAAAATGTTACTTGTATCGTTATTTGCATCGGTTGACGCATATCTTTGCATGAGTCGGCTATAAGAATCTTCGTGCTCAAAGCTAATGTACTCATCCAAAAAGATAGATCATTTTTCTCGACAAATTGTCAAACAAGCAACTGCCCTTTTTTTATTGTTTGTCTCCGTATTTTTCTTTAACATGTTCTTCAAACATTTCTGCGTCGCTTAGTCCACGTCGCCTGGCTTGAAAAAGATAGGGCCTCAACGGGAATTGAACCCGTGACCTCCTCGAATCAGGTGGAATACCCAAACGAGGAATCATGCTACTAGACCATAAGGCCGATGTTTGATTCTCCATCGCATACGTAATGATCACATACAAACGCCGGAACTTCGGAATATGCCGAAAACACAACAGTCTCACTAACGGCGCCAACAACTCGTCAAAAGTTGAAGACATGGCGACCATCCACCCTTCGCGAATGGCTCTGATTTCTCAGTCAGGCGGGCACCCAGAAGCTTATATGCCACGCCGCAGGTCTCCATCTCCTCTGCATAGACGTCGGAGTCTGACACCCGACCGCGACAGGAGGAGAGGCGATAAACGAGAGAGAGAGGATGAGAGGAGGGTCAGGGACAAAGATAGGCGTGGTCGGGATGAAAACGCAAGGGATGATGAAAGAGAGGGGCGCAGTGAACGACGAAGAGCTAGTCCACAATACGACGACTATCGACGGGCTGCTCCGCCGTCTGAAGGTCAAAGTCAAGCTTCCGGGCGAAAGCCAGAGCATATGTATCCCAACAGGAACGGTGGAAGTAGACCGTTCTATGGTGGTCATACTTCAGGTGGCAGTGACTTTATGGAAAGGTATACAACGTTTTCGTTATTTTATGATCATTCCTTGTTAACGTTTCAACGTAGTCGAAGATTGCAACGAGAAAGCCAAGTGGTTAATATATGGCCACCATCTCCAAAAGCTCCTGCCCGCGACTTGTAAGTCAGCAATGTATCCAACTTCTACTCGGAAAGCTAATTTGTTTTTCAGATCACCCAGACGTCTGAAGTCAAGTAAAAGGTCGAAGAGGACACGGTCTTCTTCTACCGACTCTTCCTCATCCTCTGAGGAGGAACGACGCAGACGAGAGCGCAAAGAAAGGAAGCGTTCAAGGAGAGACAGGGATAAGGAAAGAGATAGCGAGAGGCGCCGGTATCGCTCTCGGAGTCGATCCCAGCGGAAGACTTATGATGACGACAGCGAAGATGACAGGCGCAGGAGACGCGAACGAGCCCGAGACCATCGCGCGCGAGACCGCTCGAGGAGCAGGGCGCGTAGCAAGAGCCCTGAACTTACTCAACGCAACCCTTCACGTCATCCAGTGGAGGACGAAGAAGAATGGGTTGTCAAAGAGCCTATGGCACCTCCACCGGTCCCCGTACGCAGTGAAGCAAAGGAGTCGGGTGTCGCGATATCTCACATGCCGACTTCCGAGGATGATGACTCCGACGACGAATTAGGTCCCCAGCCTCTTTTCAAGGCCGTTGCTTCGCGTCGTGTAGACGAAAGGTCCTATGGTGGTGCCTTACTCCGTGGCGAAGGTAGTGCTATGGCTGCTTTCTTGCAGGAGGGCACAGAAGCGCGTATTCCTCGCCGTGGCGAGATTGGATTGACGTCAGACGAGATCGCCAAGTACGAAGAGGCGGGATACGTTATGAGTGGCAGTCGTCATCGGAGGATGAACGCAGTGCGGATGAGGAAGGAGAACCAGGTTATTAGTGCGGAGGAGAAACGTGGTATTCTGAAGTTGCAAAGGGAGGAGAGGGAAAGGAGGGAGGCAATTCTGAGAGAGGAATTCAACGAGCTTGTTGAAGACAGATTGAAGGGTGCCACTCTTCGTGAGCCCAAGACAACCTGATCCATCTCCGTATGATGCACATGTATCATTGCCAGGCCAAAAACTAGAATCCTTACCAAGCTTCTTGTTCACTAACCAACATGTATCACACATAGCAGAAGCTTATAGTACAGACATCGATCAATACAGAATATGTATATTTTGTACGATGCAACCGTTTGTGCTTTGAACGATCGTGTTCCCGACTATTGGGGGACACAAGGAAAATCCGGCACTTTTAAGTGCTGACCATCTGCTGTAAGAGTATATTGTTAGTCAAAAAGCGTCAGCAATGATGAAGTAGGTGAGATTTTATCATTGAGCCTGACAAACGACTGGATATCAAAGAAACACAACACGAATGGGCTTCGATGGGTCTTATCATATTGCCGGTGTGGATTGTGCCCGAAGATACTCTTCGTAATACTCCTTCGTATGTATTCGGATGATCCCTGTTGCTCGGAGTACTATACGAGCCAATGTTTGCTTGAGCAAATTGAACTCGGTCCAGGCCTGGTGAATGTGGAAACAGATTGATCACCCTGCTCCACACCCTGTTCAGCAGCCTTTTTTCTATAAGTTTGCTTAGACCCTTGGTCGCGACCAACTGCGGCGAGTCTTCAAGCCGCTTCATCCCTGCAGCTTCATAGAGCTGCTGGAAGGAGTTCAGAATGAATTTGAGGTGATAAGAAACCTCCGGCCCGATAAAAACATTGACAAGGGTAGACGAAGAATAGGTTATATTTGTGGCTAGCTGACAGAAAGTGAATCTGCGGACCTATGAGATAGCAGTAGCTGCATGACAATCTGTGAGAACAAGTAGCAGAGAGCGCTTAAATCGAAACTGTACGTATGCAGAAGCACGTCCAGTGACCTCCATTGGGCCTGTAGCTATTAACACACCGATGGATGTCGGATAGGATAAGTTTATCGGCTTGAAGTTCCACGTTCAATCGTAATACCTCGTACTTCCCGCTTCCCGTGGCAGCTTGTTGTTTGAAAATCCAATAGGATGCTCCGGCACTAAAAGGAATCCCATTGAGATTGTGAGCCTTCACCTTCGTATCATCTTCATTCCATACCCAATCCTTCGGTATTAGGGATGGGCAAAGTACAGATACTGGGAGAAGCTCAAACAAGGTTTGAAGCGCGAAGACAGCCGCATTCGAAGCACTAGATGTGATCAAGAGATTCTTCAACAAGAACTTGGCGATTTATGAGCGCTTATCCGCCTGGGCTTCAAGGAAGAGGTTGCCACTATGGACAGTCTAAAAGCAGAGGTCATCGGACAGTATCTCAGTCTGTAGTGATACCTTGAAGCTAAGTACATAGACCGCTTGTATAATTGGTCCAAAATTCTTTGAAAGGTTGTGGGAATTTTTTAGCGTCTTTTCTTAAGCTCATCAGAAGTTCTGGGCATCTCGCCGACTAGATCTCTCAGAAACCCATTTGTAGTCTTCGACTGTATGAATTGAAGGCTAATTCGGCACTTCTCGAACTAAACCCATGAACCAGCCCTATGAGGCGAAATGACATGCCTAGATCGGGGGTAGTTACCGAGTTTGACGAGAAAGTATGAATATGATGTTACCAAAGCTGATGTAGACGTCTTCAGAAGCACTTTTGTATTTGATTGGGCGACGTGATGGAAGATGCAGTTTTCTAACAGGTTCTTTGTTTCATATTTTCAGGGCCGACCCTCCGTACTCTTGAGACGAAAGATGTCCTCGATCTATGATCATGGTGTCGAATACTCCTCACTCACGCGTGCTACGACAATTCCATTCGAGAGCCTCAAAGGTCCATCCGTGAATATTTGTGAGTTAATTCAAGGCCTGTTTGAGAACATGTTATAACAGGTACATATTCAGCATACGTTCGTCTTCAATGGGTCGACCTCATCAATAATATCAGATGTCGTGTGGTTCCTCTTTCCTACTTTTTGAGATTGCTCGAGTCGTCTAGACCTGGCGTCGGAATTGCCAAGGCTGCATTGGGTCTTGTATACTTGATGGTTGCTCCTGGCTTCAACTCTTCAGGAGAGTATCTCTATGTCCCGGATCTCGCCACGATTAGACTTTGCCCGTACGCTCCTGGAGAAGTTGTCGTTTTCGGATGGTTCAATGAGAAGACGCCATACCTTGGAATTGATAACAAAATGACATTGGATGTACCCTTATGTCCCCGCGCCACTCTGCAACGTGTCGTTGAGTCAGCACTTGGACTACCAATTAGTTTGGATAGTGCTGATGGTTTCGTAGGGAGTCGTCGAAGGCCGGAATTAAATACCTTGTTGGATTTGAATCTGAATTCATCCTGCTCAAGTCGACAAAACCTGTCGTAGCTGCGAGTGATCACAGCTGGAGTGCGACGAACGGTTTGCCTTCTGGCTCGGTCGTTGCGAAGACGCTCAAGGAGATTGCTGATGGGATCCAGTCTTCGGGAATTGAATTGCAGATGTACCATGCGGAAGCTGCTCCTGGGCAGGTATTAATATTTGCTCTGGATATGTTTACAGCGACGACAACTGATTCTCCTCTAACAGTATGAAGTGGTCACTGGCCCTCTTCCTCCGCTGGAAGCTGCTGATGCACTAATCCACACCCGAGAGATCATCTATAATACAGCTGCCAAGAACGGATTACGCGCCACTTTTGCTCCGAGGATATATATGGATTCTGCCGGCAGCTCTGCGCATACACACATTTCAATCCATTCTAAGGACAACGAGAAAGTACCTGATAAGCTATCACCTATTGAGTCTTCTTTCCTTGCATCCGTCCTCGACAATTTACCCGCTTTGACTGCGCTTACACTGCCTACCAAAGCCTCATATAAGAGAATGGAAGACGGTGTCTGGTCCGGTGGTACATATGTGAACTGGGGAACTGAAAACCGCGAGGCTCCTGTGCGCCTCTCCAACGCCACATCTCCCTCCAGCAGGAACTTCGAGATGCGCTTCGTAGATGGGACTGCGAACCCATATATTGCTCTTGCTGGTATATTGGGTGCTGGCTTAGTAGGCATCCGTGACAAGGCCGAACTCAAGATCAAAGACTGTTCAGGCCCAAATTACGCAGCACAGCTGACCGAGAACGAGAGACAGGCTCTCAATATAACCCAAAGGATGGCTTTAACCTGGGATGAGGCCCGGGAAAACTTGCAAAACAACAAGGTTCTAAGGGATTATGTTCTTGGGGCCGAGTGGACAGAAAAATATCTGGTCATCAACCAGGTGAGTTCTGGCTTCGCTTTGCATTCTGGAAGCAACCTGAGAAGTGAAACAGACCCTCGCGGATGCCCTGGACCTAGATGGTAACGATGAAGTAGCAGCACTGACGCGCCTGGTCGAGTTTTATTGAATATTGGTCGTGAAAAGTTGTCAATAGATTGAAGAAGAGGTCCTAAAAACACTTATGTGCTACGCAAGTTCCTTATAGCTTTTCTTTAGAGATGTCATTGTTGAAGAATCGACGAATAGCCTGCTTGTCATAAAATCGTTACTTCGTACGTGAATACTTGAAACTTTACTTCATTTATTACTTCATTGTCTCTCTGTTACGTCCGCTGCAAGCACAGTGTGAGACGACGTTGGTATGGTAAAGTAAGTACTTACCTGCCGAGCGCAGTGTGAGATGACGAGTGTCCACGACGCCACTCGCAGATTTAAATGAAAGATTAAACAATGGTAATAATAAAGAAACAACTGTGATGGCCAATGTGTGACATAGTCACTGCTGGTGCCAGAACCTGTTTCTCCCAGAAAAAGTGACAAAGAAGTGTGTCATACCATTTCTTTGGCAACTTTTTGCCTTAGAAAAAGGCATTTTCCATTGTCTCAAACCTTTTTCCCTTAAAAATAAGGAACAGCACTACTAGCAGAAAGCTGCTAAGAACCTATAGAGTAGCCACACACTAAGATTCCAAAAGACAAGATGAATTTACTGGGCTTATGAGCAGCAGGTAACCTTGTCCTGGCCTACCTCACTGAGCAAGGAATAAAGGCTCAGACAGCATTGTATTTATGAGGATTAGGCCATGCAGTGCTCCTGCTAAAGCCTTGAGGTGAGAACTTGAGGCAATATCCAAAAGCACAATCCTGTCACAATGAGATGTTAGAAACTGAACCTAGATTATACAGACACTGTTAGTGTCAATCCTCAGTCTGTAGTAGAAACGACTCTATTTGTACCTAGATTATACAGACACTGTTAGTGTCAATCTAGCATACATGTAAGTATAGAGTTCGACCATCTAGTTTAGGCATTACTCACCCTCAGTCTGTAGTAGAAATGACTGAGGGTGTTCAACTGTGTGTATGTAGTATATATATGAGTTCTCGTCCATTGTTCAGAAAGGTGGCCACGATGACAAAGAGTATGTGATATGTGTGATAGCGCAATGAGTGTGGCGTGCTTATGGTGCTTTATCCACCAGATCGCAACATGAGAGAATACACAAACATGTCACAATGAGAGAATACACAAACAGTCTGGTAGAACTTAATGGTAATGGTAGAAATCCCTCTCAGAAAGGAGAGTGCATGATTTCAACCATCAACCACATGTCACAATCTCTCCAAACCAAGTTCATTCTGGATTCCGATTCCGAACTCCTACTCTCGTTGTCTATCATTTGATTCAAGCAAATCTAGTTCTCCTTTAGTTCTCCTGTATGTTTCCAATTTTATGTCATAAATTCCTTCACTTCTCCTTTTAATTTGTTATTAATCATTTCACGAGCCTGTTTAGTCAGAACTTCTCCTACTTCCAAACTCCCTAATTATTTTCTCCTATATTACATTTTCTATATAAACTCTATGTATTAGCTTATGAAGACTCGTGGAATCAACACACTGTTCTTGATCTATCATCTTGACAATCTCTAAGTCTTTGAAACCATCCAACATCTTATCTAATCTCTGGGGATCTTGACAAAGTTTGATTCCACCACCGTTTTATAGAAACAACCTCTGTTTCTCTAGATTTCAATTCCCCAACCACTCATCCTCCTCCTCTCGATCCTCAAGCCTACTTCCCACATTCCACTCCCGGCGTCGACTTTGCACAGTTAGCTGGTAACTTTGATCCAACTGCTATCCCACCAATGGACCCAAACCATGTTCCAGGCACCGGAGCAAATACTTCCAGCTTGGCTAATCTCACACCTGAGTTTGCTGCCATCCTTGCACAACTTACACATAATCAGGCCATGCTTCAGAATAGTCTCATCAAAGTCATGAATGAGGTTGCTCGTTGTCCTGGACAACCAGTTCCTGACCCCACTTCCCAAGGAAGTCATGTTAAACTCAGAGAAGCACGCATTTTTAGTGGCAAACATGGTGACATTACCCCTTTCCTATCCGAAGTCAAACACATTATACAGTTTTACCCTCCTTCTTTCCCTGACGACCATTCAAAGGTTCTTTATGTTGGACTACACCTCAAAGACGGGTTACCAATTGAATGGTTCAATCGTCTCAAGAGAATCAATTCACCCTTGCTCTACGACTGGAATGACTTTCTCTTGGCATTCCGTAAAAAGTTCTCTGATCCTAGCCTCATTCAGAATGCTGAATTAAAACTGGATGCACTCAAACAAACTGGTTCAGCCCATTACTATCTCACAGCATTCATGGAGCTTGCCAGCCATTTTGATATGACAGAGCAAACTAAAGTCACATGGTTCATGAAGGGTCTCAAATCCATGGTCAAAGATCATCTCGTTAACATTGTTGACCGGCCCCTAACTCTTGAGGCCTGGGAACCCCTTGTTATTTCCATCGATACCAATCTTCATCAACGTGAAATTGAGAAACACCTTGAAACAGGCAAGATGAAGAAAACTTCCATGGCCAATCAAACTCAACATTTTAAGCCACCGTCTCACCCCATGTCTTCTTCCAGTATTGCGCCCACCAGTAATTCTGATGTTGTTCCTATGGAGGTCAATGCAACCTCCACTCAAGGTACTTCCAAACCTTGTGGTCCCCTCACAACGGCCGAACGTGAACACCGGATAAAGAACAATCTGTGTCTTTATTGTGGTAAAGAAGGTCACAAAGCTATCAACTGCCAGAAATGCAAAGCTAAACATGGAGATTCGGGAAAAGCCAAACCAAAGACCAACTAGTTCCATGGTCTTTGATGTCGACGGATGGAACTGAGTTGCTTTCCCGTCACCGCATTGAGCAGAAGTTTGTCAGGACCACTTCTGGTGAATGGATAGCTCAATCAACTCTTGCCCCTCATTTTCTTCTACCTAATCATGTTCGTTTAGCCCCTCATAATAGAAATCATTTCTTCATTCCAGTTACACTTTCATTCCCTCAAAGAAAACCCATCAAAACATATGCATTTGTTGATAGTGGCGCAACCGGCTCTCATATTTCTGACAATTTCTCATCTCGACACTCATTGCCTCGCGCACCTAAACCCTCTCCTGTTCCCATCTTTACTATCGATGATTGTCCCATGACCTCTGGACTCCTCATGCATGACGTAGTCACACATTTGGAAGTTCGCAATCATCAAGAGGTTATTTGGCTTGGCATTGTTTCTATGCCATATCCTATTCTTCTTGGCCTTGATTGGCTCCAACAACACAACCCTTCAGTGGACTGGGCACACAGACAACTATCACTCTCTTGCTGTGGAGCTAACCACAATTTTCCTGTCACAGCATTTGGTCGGGGCTATGGTCCCATAACATCCAATACCCTCTCTGCTCACTCTATTGAATCCCTCAGTCTAGGCTTAGGTCTTTCCAGGATGCCAATTTCTGATATACCTCGGCTTCTTGATCTGCCATGAGACAAGACAGCAAACACCCTTTCCAAATACAATTCTTCTGATCCAAGCTCACCTGCTTCGATCATTTGACCTCCGACTTGGAATGGCATTAGTCATGAAGAGCTTTTAGCCATTTGGTCGACACCACCTCCAGACCCACCACCTGTTTATGGTCCCAAACCTAAACCTTTGGACATCGCCTATTGTTCTTCTAAACGCTTCAGGAAGTACGTGAAGAATCAAGCCGTATCCTGTATCTGGTATACTACCAATAATGAACTTGAAATTCATATAAATACTATTTCCAACACACCACCAAATACCACAAATCTCAACCCACCACCACCGGAACCTCCTCCATGTGCATCTCCATCCCCAAATTCCTCCAACAAAGCTTTCATGACCAAATCAGAAGACAAAGTTTGTAAACTAGTCCCTGAACAATACCATGCCTATCTCGATATATTTGATCCCATCGAAGTCAAGAAATTACCTGACCATTGACCTTATGACATTGCGATTGATCTCAAAGATGGCAAGACACCACCATTTGGTCCCATATATTCCCTTTCACAAGACGAGCGAGCAACTCTTTTTTTGAATACATTGAAGAGCAACTTGCTAAGAGATTCATACAAAGATCCACTTCTTCCACTGCTTCCCCCATCCTCTTTGTCCACCACAAAACTGGTGATCTAAGACTCTGTGTGGATTACCGTGGACTTAACGCTATCACCAAGAAAAATTGATATCCTCTTCCTCTCACTTCTGACCTGCTTGATTGCTTACAAGGCTGTGACAAATTTACAGTACTTGACCTCAAGAATGCATTCAATCTTATATGCATTAAAGAAGGAGACGAATGGAAAACAGCTTTTCGCACCTATCTTGGTTTATTCGAGTACACTGTCATGCCCTTTGGTCTCACTAATGCTTCCACAACTTTTCAAGCCTTTATCCAAGACGTTTTACGTGATATTCTAGATGTTTACTGTGTTGCCTACCTTGACAACATCCTTGTCTTCTCACGACCTGGACAAGATCATGATTCACATGTCAAAGCAGTCTTTGATCGGCTTTGCACTGCCAATCTATTCGTCAATGCTAAAAAATGTGAATTTGCAAAATCACAGGTTGAATATTTAGGTTATATTGTCTCAGTTAATGGCATCCAGATGAACCCCAAGAAACTAGATACTATTGCAAAATGGCCTATGCCCACTTCTGTTAAACAACTCCAACGCTTCCTTGGATTTTGTAATTTCTACAGGGATTTCATTCCACGCTACGTGGAAATCTGCTTACCATTAAATGCCCTTACTACAAAACCGGCAAAAACAAAATTTCCTGGTCTCGACAACAATGCTCACAAAGCTTTTAAAAAACTCAAAATAGCATTTACCACCGCTCCAGTCTTACAACATTTCAATCCAACACTTCCTTCTACAGTTGTTACTGACACCTCCGATTTCGCCTTATCAGCCATCCACCTCCAACCCGACCGAAACTCTTTATTACACCCTGTCGCCTATTATTCTTGGAAACTTTCACCAGCGGAAATTAATTATGAAGTTCATGACAAAGAACTTCTGGGCATCGTCAAGGCTTTCCGCGAATGGCGTTCATGGCTCGTCAGATCGCTACACACTATCTCAACAATCACTGATCATTCTAACTTGAGATATTTCATGTCATCTAAACTATTAAACCGCCGGCAAGCACGTTGGTCTTCATTCCTTTCTGAATTCGATTTCCAATTAGACTTTGCCCCGGGATTGAAGAATCCAGCTGACGCAGCTTCTAGACGGCCCGATTATGAACCTCAAAAGGGGGATGAAGTACTTTGCAATCAATGCAAAGCACTACTAAACCTCTATCACACGTCCCGAATTTTTCCATCAAGTTCTCCTCCGAGTTCCAACATTCCAATTCTATCCATAAACTCCCTCTCGACCTTTTCCCTCAATAATTCTGAACTCCTTGATGAATTCAAAGCTGCTTATTGCACCAATACAGAGTGGCGTACACTTTTGAAACAGTGCAACAATTCCATTACTCAACATGACGACCTCGTTTTCCATAACAGGCAACTCTTTGTTCCTGCCTCACTTTGTCCCAAAATCCTTTACTCTCGTCACGATTCAGTTATATCTGGACATCCTGGCCATGCAGGTACTTATGATAATCTCAAACGCAACTTTTCCTGGCCAGGCATGCAAACTTATTCTCGAGCCTATGTCAAGTCTTGCGAAACCTGCGCCCATACCAAGAACACAACTCATAAACCTTACGGTCTTCTTCAACCTTTGGATATTCCTGATTGTCCCTGGCACTCAATTTCTATGGATTTCATCACTAAGCTTCCCTTATCTCACGAATACAATGCCATTTAGGTTGTTTGCGATCAATTGACCTGTGGCGCACATTTTATTCCTATTTGTGAATCTATGGATGCTCCCAAACTTGCTCGCATCTACTTCAATTGTGTCTTCCATCATCATGGATTCCCCAGATCCATTGTTTCTGATCAAGGATCTGTTTTTGTTTCCTCATTCCTTACTAATCTCATGGCTCTGGTTGGCACTAAGATGCGTCCTTCGACCGCATATCATCCCCAAACCAATGGACTTACAGAATGTACCAATCAAACCCTAGAAACCTACCTTTGAGCATACACTTCTTATCAACAAGACGATTGGGTTGATTACTTAGCCCTTGCTGAATTTTCCTTCAACAATTGTATAAATTCCTCTACACAACAAACCCCATTCTTTGCCAACCTTGGCTATCACCCCGACTTCAAGATTCGAGTTACTGAGCGCACCACAAATCCTGCCACCACCGATCTTGCCAGCCGTCTTCATCAAATTCATGAAGAACTTAGACTCGAGTTACAACATGCAAACGATTATATGGCCAAATACTATGATCGACATCATCTACCAGCTCCCGAGTTCCGAATTAATGACTAGACCCTATATCAAAACCACATGACCATCAGATAAACTCGATTATCGACGTCTAGGTCCTTTCAAAATTCTTGCACGTCATGGTCCCACAGCTTATCTCCTTGAACTTTCTCCTTCTTATTCTTGCCTTCATCCTGTTTTTCATGTTTCGCTCCTTGAACCTTTTGTTCCTGCATCAAGTATCCCCGTTTGCGTCTCATTTGCTTCTGCTCCCCTAGCCGACATTATTCCTGATCAGCCACGCAATATCAGTACTATCATTGACAGCCAAAGAATTGGTCGACGCTATGATTATTTTGTACACTGGAAAAACCTCTCCGAATCAGAAAACTCTTGGATTACCCTCAGCAAAATCCCGTCCAAAATCCACGAAACTCTTGAACGCTGGCACCGACACAATTCTAGACATCCTCGTCCACCTCAAATCTATTTTGACTGCTTACCCATGACTAAATTACCAGCACCCATTTCTCATTCCAAAACTTCAATACATCACCCAATCCATTCACCTTCACCTCCTCCTGCACCTTCGCAACGCAATTTTGAACCTCCAGTCCAGACTACTACTTGTTCCGGCTGTGTTGCACGACCACCAAACTCCAAAGATTATGCCGACTCGATCCTAAAGAGAGGATAATGTCACAATCTCTCTAAACCAAGTTCATTCCGGATTCTGATTTTGAACTCCTACTCTTGTCGTCTATCATTTGATTCAAGCAAATCTAGTTCTCCTTTAGTTCTCCTGTATGTTTCCAATTTTATGTCATAAATTCCTTCACTTCTCCTTTTAATTTGTTATTAATCATTTCACGAGCCTGTTTAGTCAGAACTTCTCCTACTTCCAAACTCCCTAATTATTTTCTCCTATATTACATTTTCTATATAAACTCTATGTATTAGCTTATGAAGACTCGTGGAATCAACACACTGTTCTTGATCTATCATCTTGACAATCTCTAAGTCTTTGAAACCATCCAACATCTTATCTAATCTCTGGGGATCTTGACAAAGTATAAACTCTATGTATTAGCTTACAAGGACTTGTGGAATCAACACACTGTTCTTGATCTATCATCTTGACAATCTCTAAGTCTTCAAAACCATCCAACATCTTATCTAATCTCTGGGGATCTTGACACCACACTCTTGATGACAACCTGAGAGGGATCAGAAATGGGTTGCAAGCACATAAGAGTCTTATACATGTAATAAACAACATGGAACAAAATGTCAATGACATGATAAACAAGAGATTTATATTGGAAAAAGAGCTCTATGGAGAGGAAGTAGATCCAAACTACTTCCCCATTCACCTGACAAATCAAGCCAGAGGTATGGAACACAAAAATCATAGAGGAGACCCAACACCATAATCCAGAAAGAAAGGTAAATCCAAAAGAGGTGCGATAATGATGGCTTCCCTCAACATAAAAGGGAGAGGAACCTATTTTACCAAACATAAGTGGAGAGAAATCAATCAGCTACTTAGAAAAGACAGGATTGACATAATAGCAATCTAAGAAATGCACCTGAAGGACACAATGAAACTAGAACTGAACAAGACTTTTTAAAAAAGTATAAGAATATTCTCTAGCATAGACCCCAGCCACTCAAACTCCAAAGGAGTGGCCTTTGTACTAGATAAAAGAGCTATTAGATGGGCCAAGTCACAAATGACAGAAATAATCCTGGAAAGGGTGATAGAACTCTCAATACTATGGTATGATAGTTTGACCCTAAGAGCAGTAAACATATATGCTCTGAACAATCCTAGAGACAATGAGCTATTCTGGGAGAAACTAAAAGAAACATGGAAACTAGGAAACAAGCCCAAACCCCAGATCTTACTTGGCAACATGAACCTGGTAGAGGACACGTTAGACTATCTGCCAGCCCACCTAGACCACTTGCCGGCAACCAGCACTTTGAGCAATTTCAAGACACACCTGAGTATAGTAGACTAAACTCTTCTTCTACCTAAAACTTATTGCTTTCTGTCAGTTAATTTAAAAAAGACATTATTACTAATAGTTAAACTTAACTATTTTTAAACTAAATAAGTCCCTTTTTATATTAATATTTAATAATTAAGACAGAAA